>LWMJ02000814.1:0-28928 GCA_001693035.2 Taenia asiatica
CGTTGACTTATTACGATCTGATAAGAATTTTGCATGGGTATCTTGCTTCTCATTCCTTACCCTTGCATATATTATTAAGTTATTTCAAGCAAATTATTCCGACCGAATCTGACGTCCTGTAGGAAAGACATTTGTGCTGATTCTGAACGCTAACCCAGTTCTCTTCAATTTCGATTCCACCTTCTATCTAATGTCGAACTAAGCAGAAATCATTGCTCGGGGAGCCACAAACCAAGGGGATATGAAGAATGCCCACCATTAGGTGAAATACGTCTCCCTCCATTCTGTCTTTCTACGATCCTCCAGTGTAGTGTTAAGGCCCTTTACCAAACAGGCCAAATTGTAAGATGATTTAGGCTGCGGTCAAAAGCGCTGCAGTTTTTACACATTAAGCCTCTCATTCGATGACACATTAAGCCTCTCATTCGATGTAGGTAAGCACATTCTACATCCACTGGCTTTGGTTGCCTTTTAGTTAGGTGTCAAAGTACGGAACAATGACCTAAAAGCACAGTTAAGTTCAGCCTATCGAGAAAAATACGCACATCTAAGCTGCATTCTGAGCTGACACACTGAACCTAGTTTGTGAGGTTAGTTTTGTTACAAGCTGTCCAATTTTTATCAGACCTGTTGCATTTATTGATCAAGTTGTAAATGAAACGAACTAATCTTTGCATAAATGGACACCGTGGCTAGGTTTCAATGTTAGCTAAACTGTACTGGAGCAAAGCTACATTTTACTTAAGAGGGGCACGAGCTTAAAATGCAAGCTGTTGTCGGATCAGTTTTAACACTCACTTAAAGGTAGTCCGGTAAATCGCTGAGTTTGGGTCAGGTCTGAGTGAAGCATTTTACAGGATGGAATAACTTTATTCATCCTATGTAGTGATTTACACCTCCGAATGCTGTTCTGGTAGGGATTCATTAACTCAAATTTCGTAGACGCTCAGATGTGTGCTTTTGAGTCACAGTAAGCTACATTCTTGCTTAGCCATGTTACTGGACTCTAGTGGAATCATCGATGCCCCATAAGCGAGCAATGTGTCACTGAATCTGCTGCATTTTGCAAATTAGTCAATCATTACTGTTATGTCACCAAAAGAAGTGGCTATAGATACCTGGTTGCAATCAGATTATTAATGGGCAAGCAATTGGAATGCGATCGTTCTCTCTGGGCCTCGAGCGCAAATAATTATTTTATGTCCGAAAGTAAGGAACTTTAGGCTGCAAAATGCGGACATCGGTGTAATACTTTGTTTGACTGCCGGTTTCGTTTCAACCACATTGCACTAGCCATGTGGGCTGGCTCCTGGGCCACGTCAGCAGCCCTAATTACCATTTGTTTGCTGAATACATGTCCTACCTCACTATCATGCTTTCTCTCGCCCTCTAAGAAGTCTGGGAGTGCTACAATCATTGCAATGCTCCATCATCCCTTAGTACAAATTAAATAACCTGCTAACATGATTTCCAACAAAATATCTCATCTAGCCAAAGACAGTGAATAATCACTGCCTTAAAATTGTGCTCAAATTATGCCAAATTGATTCATCTGATTCGCTTCAGCATTTCTTAAGGTACTGCCATCAAATTTTAACAAGCGAATTTGTAAATGCTACTTTCGTATAATTAAGGCGTACTACTTCTTCCGAATTGGCTTTGTTGGCTGCAAAATTTCCACGATAAATCACCCCTTTCTGGTAATGATAAGTCTGTAGTTCAACATGAGAAAAGACAGTTATTAGCATGGGAATGCTTGGATTTATGGTGTTTAATTGCGAGATGATTATGTGAACCAGTCTGGGAGGTCAAGTACTTTTCTCGGATCTGCTGCCAATTGCAACTCAGGTGCTTGCATTCTCCTCCAAATCACATCTTGGCACATCCACTCAAATATGTCGCTACGATCAGTAATGCGACTTTCATCCACTTCAACGCACCACATTCGCCAATTTATTGGTGTGGACATTAGAGAGGAGTCATTCACGTTGCCGAGTTTTTGCAAACACTCCATAAAGAAACTAATTCCACTGTGCTCCTCCCAATTCACATCTTCCATGATTACCAATCCCAGTGTCTGATGGGATGATAAGTTCGGCACTATGGACTGCAGCTCGGTCTTTAATGTAAGACTAACTCTCGGAAGAACTGAGAGTTTAATGATAAGGAGGACACAGTCATACACAGCCAGCATTTTCCTCTTTGCCTCTTCGCATCGTTCATATTCATAATCTGCACCGCTAATTGATCCATTACGACGGAAATCGCGTGATTCTGTAAGAAAGATCCTGGGGTGGATTGTGTCAATGTTTACCATGGTGGGACGATTAGAATTTATCACTTTCATGCGCAGAATCTCAGGAGGCTGAAGAAATCGTACCCGCTCCGCTGCATTCCTCGATCTCATGGGCGAAGCTGTTGGAAATAGCCGAATAGGTTTGATCAGGAGGCAATTCACCTTTTCAAAAGTGCTCCAAGGGGCTCGAATAGATGAAAATTGAAGATCAAACTTCATTTGCTCAAAGTGTTGCATAGTGGCTTGACGAAGTTTTTCAAAATCCACGGTGTGAGAGCTTGAATACAGAGTTGTGTAAACTTGTTTGTCTATCCACCTCCACTTGTTAGAATATGAATGCGGGGTTTGCAAAGAGAGTATCCACTGCCAGCTAGGGAGTGCAGTGCAAAGACTTACGATGTCAACTGCATCAAGGTATTTGCATATCGGTTGAGCCAATTCCAGGGGTAGGTCTGTGATCCCAGCAATATACAAGCTTTTCTAAAGGGGAAACATGCACTGGCTAAGCTAAGGCATTCATGATCCAAAATGCAATAGTAGTAAACAAATTAATCAAATACAACTAAATTCACCAGACCAGAATCTGTGCACGAAAATGAGCTCAAAGGGAATTTGAAAGAGACCATGGTGATTCGACTTACCTCGAGGTCCATACCTTGAACCCTATCAGACGCTGCTAGACTCGTGAGTATGAGATCACTCGAACTGTGTGAGCGACCACAGCTCTCCCCCTGCATTAAGCGACGGTACATAGAAATGAGGTATGAAGAGGTAGAATACAAAATTTTTGGTGGTTAAATCCACGTTGCTCAGCAAAGATGATAATAAATATTTCTCCTCCGACAAAATAAATACCTTTTACAAGAACGTGATTCCTTACATAATTTTAAGACAAGCTAGCGGCAAGATTGAAGGAACAATAAAAATAAGCATTTTATATTTATTTCTTTGGTCAGATATCATGCTAAATCGACTTAGCCCCTAGAAAGCAACCAACCGCGAGTAGGCTAATATGCAAAATATTTTGGGCGTATAGTGCCATACATTCTTGCTACACTACTTACGCTGATATCAAACAACGAATACGCTGTCTCAAGAGCCTCACAAATGCGGAAGAATATTCGGTGTTACGTATAATGAAAAACGTTTAGGAATGACCCATATTACAGTTCGGTAAAACAAAACAAGTCCATTTTGCGTGGTTGCTAGGTTTATCACGTCGGCACAACGTTCCTACAAGGCGACCGGTTAAAACGGCGGTACCAGAGAATCGCTGCGAAATCGTTTTTGCGTTAATCCAATTTCAAAATATATCAAAACTGGCGAAAAAGTATTGCGAGAGTCTGTTGCCTAAATTCGTTTCATAATAACATTCAAGGATTGCATGGGAGTTGATTTTCGAGATCAATGCTTATTTTCCTCAAAGTAGATTGAATGGCCTTCATTGGCAGCGGTTCCACAAAGACAACAGCTTCGGGGCTACCATAGAATGATGGTAAATTTCTCCACTAACCAATCCTACTGCTTCGTTAAAAAAGATGAAGATGCTTAAGCGTGTAATTTTGTTCATCGGCACAATAAATATTGCAGTTATATTTTGATTTGTTGATTCACTTCGCTTAAATTCTTGCATTTGTGAACCATTCGACCCGCGCGCATTTCGTTAACCTTATCGTTACTGGGCTTGCGACATTGACGAAGAATAAATTGGTTCCCTATGTTTTGTGGCTGAACTGAGATGTTTTGCGGTTGTTCGTTCTAGCATTGCCGATACACTAATGCAGAGCTCAGGCCCTACCAACACAAGAAATGGGTTCCATTTGGTGATTAACACCTCGTATCAAACAATAACTCCGCAAATTCTTCAAATTTAGCACATTCGCATCAGTTGACTGCCAGTGCGGGTAATTGTAAGGCGGAAATGTTTGTCATTTGACCACCTTGAGAACTAAGGCGTCTGTTGAAACGATGGACGTCGATCCCGACGTCCAATAGAAGAGTCTTCAAAATCACTTACCTTATCATGGTAGCGAGCCATGGTATCTACCTCATCTCTGTCTCCACTTCTTGCATCAAAGTCAAAGTAATCCATTCACTTGCTTTGGCAAGAATGTAAAGACAGGTTCTTAATAGTTTTGTCTTCGCATCCACTTACCTTGATTAAGGAGGGTACAAGCCATATTGCAGGAGCAGATGATACGCTGTGAGCTGCTGACCAGGCACTTCGGTAATCTGTTGGCTTAAATTTTCCTAAATCGTTCTAGTTCTTCTACGTCGCAATAAAGTCCAACCAAAATAGGTCGACAATTTAGAGCATTTTTCTCGAAACCATATAAATATCATGCTTTCAACGTTGGTGTAATCTGTCTCATTTCAAAATCTTGAATTTATTTAAATTGAGGCAAATGAGCAAAGGTGCCTTTGCCTCCAATCAGGGTGGCAGTATGCATTTGTGCACACTCTGTCGAATTCCAAACTAACTTCCTTATTGTTCTAACCAGAGTTTTACCGACGGTCAATGATTGTTCAGCATGGGGAAAGATTCGGGGCCAAGTCTATGCACTTCAAAACCATTTTAATGAAAAGATGTTTTAAGAATTCGTATTATATTTCTATCATAAAAGCGCATAAGTAAGTAAATGTCCAGTTTGCTCCACCACCTCTTCATTTCCGACCCTCCACTGTGGTGTTGGATGAGAGGTAAAATGAGTTTAAATTAATTGTGACGGTAGATAGCTTGTCTGCGATGACCAAAGATCAATGCCACTTTGCTATAGAGGAGAGCTTTGGTTAACAGTGTTCCAGAGTACGTGCGGCGTCTAAAGAAAGCTGCATAAAAGACGTTTTAGATCACAAGCAGATACACATGACCGTCGCACCTTAAGCATGGGAGATTTTGGTGCAGGCATAAAATTGTCGATTGTGTTAGTCAGTCTCCGTCAATTGTATTTGAATCTCTGTTAAGTCAACCAATGGTTTTTAAGGTTATTTCGCGATCTTAATGACTTATGTGAGAGGGTGCAACTTTTCCGGACCTTTAATCAATTAAAGAAGTATTGAATGCTTAAAATGAGCAGGAATTAAACGCCTTACTTTCCACGGACACTCTTGTGCTTGCTGTGGACTGGGGCTCCTACATGCATAGCTTTAATGAGCCTGTCAGTCGAACAGTCGACAGGTGACAAATCGCCTGCATCAAAATGCTTTTAAAGCAGCAAGCAAAAGGATCCCAAAGAGAGATACAAAGTAAAGAAATATCCTCTTCCATCGGCATGAAAGATAATAAACTGAGGTGAAGATCTTGTAGAAAACGGACTCTGGCACCATCCACTTTGGAAGTCCAGAACGCTTAATGTGACGTAGGACGGTTGCTAAACAACGAAACGCCTCTAAAAATCAAGTTCTTACACTGCCTTTTGCAACCACAAAAGTTTCAGATTGTTATTCCGCCTTTAGGATGAGCAGTAGCCTTTGGCTACTATTGTCCTGCAGGATTAAAGGCAGGACAGAGTAGTTCCTTCACACACGACAAAAGACAAGTGCAAAATCAGCAGAACAGGCTTCAAGAACTCTGGTCTGTCCTGCATGTTGAGATCCTAAACACATAATAGTATAGAAATTTACTCTACCAGTGAGGTCAAAGTCAGCGATTATGGCTATCCAATCCTTTGTCCGCACCACGATTCTCGCCGTTAAGTCCCAAAAAACGATCTAAATGAAAGGTAACTGCAACGGAATACCGGTACTCATAATTAAAATACTGGTCTGCAACAAATACAATTTGACGTTTGTAGTAAGAAATGCTAATCAAGGAGGCCGAAAGTCACCATCCAATGACACCGACATTGCAAACTAATGCATGGTTATGCATCTTAAATGATATTCAGATGCATGTTGAAATACTACTGTATCATCTGACTTAATGCCAGAAGCACCCCTAAGACGAAGTGACTATAAGGAAAAACCTTGCCTTTGTTATTTTGTGGAGCATCATCACTTTGGTCCTCAGATAAAAAGGTGACTCTACACTTCTCTACCAAACACTTTTTCATAGCTAAAGTGCTGACTCACCTGATTATGACAGTTGCGATGCTAATGCAGACTTACAGCCACAAATCGAAGCGGAAAATCCACTTCATGAAGTCACAGAAGTGTAAATCAGCAAGTAGTCTGGGCAGAGCAGTCTGCGAAATTGGCATGAGCATTGGATGAAAAAGGTGCAGCTGGGTCACTATGATAGATCGCTGAAAGAACATGGAATATGGTTCGCCCATGTTCACAAGTGATGGACTAAAGTTTGAATGAGGGAACACCCACGCCTCTGACAACTTGAAGAGGAAAGTACGGAAGCACCCACTCCGTCACTGCGCGCGGTTGAGTGGAAAGTCATGAGCTGTGAGTTTGGAGGCACTCAGGCTGACTAGCTGGGACAGCGCACCCCACCCATTTGGCTCACACAAGATACCATAGCTAGAAGGAATTTTGCCTGGATAGTTTTGTCGTACCCTAAAACTAACTCAATCATATTGAGGCTGTAAAATAATCTGAGCAATCTTATTGGCAATTCGACACCTAATCAAACAGTGGCATGGGTTGCACATCAAAGCCTCGTCCAAAGCACATTCTTTACTCCTTCGGTGGCTTGCGCTTGCTCAAATCGTACCTGTCAACGGAGAAGAGGACAACTGGGTAGCCATTAAGAGGGTACAGTTAGCTGCTGCATCAACCATAAACACTACGGCCTCGATAGATCCCACCAACATGGGTAGCATCACGAATTAAATTATGCAACGGTTACCACGCAGGCACTAGTGAAGGCTTTGCGGAAAGGCAATTACTGGTTTCCGGCCCAAAATTATTCATCGAAGTGGTCAGGGCGCAAAAGATGCCGGAATTACTAAGGAAATGAAATTAAATCCTATCTGAACAAGGTGCGAAGCAACAGCGAAACTCATCTTCATCTATGCTATTCTTCAGCTACCCCTTAATAAACGTGCACTTCTGCCCAATTTAAGACCCACGCCATCTGTTGCACTAAGCAAAGCAGGGTTATTTTTGGTAAGTTTCTTTATTTGCAAATTGAGTCTCGCTAGTAAAACCATGACATTGTCACGGCAAGGTAAAATTACATTATTGCTGGGCAATATTTTAAATGGAAATTAATCTTCCAAGTTGTACACAAGTCAAGCCAATAGAGAATAAAAAACAAAAGGGTAAGCGTGCTAGATTGCCATCATATAGGGACTATTAGGAAGATTTGGTGTCTCCAGTTCCTAAACTGGGAGGCAGCATGCGATGGGCAGCGCGATCTATTGTTCCTCAGCTGAAGATTTCTGAGATTCCTCACTCTGTGTGCGTTGGTCGATCCCAACACGACCAGGTGAGTGTCTATATGCACAAAGGAACAGATAAGCTACGCAATTTTCATTACACGTCAGTTTGTCTAACCGCTAGGTATGATGCACTTTACAGCACCTTGACTGCCCGTTAATTACAAGTCTTTCACATTCATCAGATTCTAAAAGTCCTCCAACAGCCATGCACCTCTGTTCTTCTTCGATAAGTTCAAATATAAAAGACGGCTGATCAGGACAGAGTTGCTAGATAACCCCGACCCGGTATCCATCCCACTCGACTTCAGGTAGAGACGAACAAGATGCAAGCGCTCGACAGCTTTGTAAATTTGTTAAGTTCAGCTACTCTCTAAGCTTAGTAAAGAGATATGCCGCTTACAATGTGCGATTCTCAAATAGCTGAAGTTTCATATTCCTTACATACAGACTTTCATGTTGAAGTGAAAATGGTTTTAGCAGATGACAACCACATCTGGTCTCGATTACGAGTTTTCTGCCATCTGAAGTACACAAACATCAAATTGATGTGGTTGCATACCCTGGTGAATTCACTATTCAAATCCGAGGATGGCTGTACGACAGCGCGTTGTCGAGTCCCAATAGCACGAAGAAAGTGGCACACCTGATGACCCAAATCCAGCCCCACCCGCCTTACGGCAACTCGAATTAGCTGACAATTTTCATTACAGAAGTCAACAACTTAAGCAGATGTGGCTAAATGAGTGACGGATGAGTCCTTATGAAAAAGCTAGTCATAAAATTCAACGAGGCTTCCCTTAAGCTAATAGCAGTAACAAAGAGACCAAATACCACCCTTAAGCTAATAGCAGTAACAAAGAGACCAAATACCCTTTAACCTGATATCAGGGAGTGCCTTGAAGAAGGCTACCGAGGATGCAATTGTCACCATCAAATGACAAATTGCCCACTAGTTTTAGATTAGAATTGATGCACTGATTGCACAACTAAGAACTTTTAGCAGCATATTTGCCATATTAGTCGAAAATACATGCTAACAATAGGATTGTTCATTCCTATGCACACAACTTTCCAAAATCCAATTCGCATAATAATTATTTGTGTTGTCTTGTGCATCAACCCATTACTGCACTCACCGAGTTTCTATTGTTGCGAAAGTAAATTACACTTGATGGCCCTGATAAACTTCCTTACAAGCCCCTAGCTCCATAGCACTCGACCTTGTTCACTCTTGATGAAACACATTTTTGTGCGTGTTATTAACATACTGATAGCAGATAAGTACAAAATGTGAATAAAAGTAAATTACCAGGAGATGCAAGTTGTGAAGTTGGCTCATACCTGTGAAATATATCACGCATAGTAAAATCGCTGCTGCCCTTAACATGACCCGCTTCCGTGCCCTAAGAGGTGTCTATTGAGCATTTATATAAGTTTCCGATTCATTTCACCGATGTCATTGGAGCCTTCCTCACACGCTATTCGCCACAATTATGCTGCTGCGTAGATTAAAGCAGAGGTCATCTGCGTTAGTCACGTCCATTCCATATCCACTTACCAGGACACCATGACACTTTAACGCAGTTCATAATTAGCGTCCAATCCTCAGATCTGTTTAGCCTTCAAAGATATTTTAAATGGCGCACTAGCAATGCGAATGAATGTGGATTCGGTCATTATACTTACTCTCAAAAGAGATAATTAGCGAAGGCAGGCAAAGCATAAATGTGAGTGCAGATTTTTTAGCTGGACAACCATCTTCGGTCACGGTCACTTGTGTGGCTTTGCAGAATGGACATAGCTCCGGACCATACCAACAGCCTAATCCCTTTCTGTTCGCTAAGTATTTGTATTCTGACCGATTATTGTGCCTTTTCGTGTCTTCAAAAGAGTCTCGTGGTGCTATGACAGAATAATAGCTATTGAAGCTTTTGTGTACTACAAGTAAAGTTAAAATTTGCAGGCGTAAAAAAGTGTCTTGTTCTGGGCGACAGAAAGGCCTGTGATTTGTTAGAAATTGGACTAAATTATTTAAGCTATTCTCACAAAATGCAACAAATCTAAACCATTCAGATATACAGTGGGCTTGGCAACCGCTTCGAATTTCAACGCAAATCCTCTCAGGATTCGCTACGTTCCTTTACAGGGACTGCAAACGTAACTAGTAAAGAAGATTTGACATGTAGGGTGCACTCACCTGCAGATGTTTGAAAATCAAGTACTCTTTCCTTGCAAACATTTCATTAACACTCTTCACTCATCGTAGTTAGTGCTTTCGTTGAATGTCGACTTAGTGTATCGAGTGAATGTGTACCCTGTTCGTGACAGAACTAGCCCCATTGTAATGCCTTCCTACCACGTCACTGGCAAGCCAAAATCATCGAAAAAATTCTTTAATTCAATAAGCAGTTGTCTTCTTATCTAACAGGCTACAAATGCATTGATGCTCGTTGTATATGCAACCAAACCTGGACCTTCATCGAGGTTCACATTAACCTTGATGCGTAAATAAATTAAATGGAGGTCAATATGAAACGCTTAATCTTGTGATCACTAAAGATTATCGTTATGTAGAATGACTGGAGCGCAGATAGAAAATCTGTTATAGTTGGAGTGGTTTAAAGGGATGGATTATGCGCAAGCTACCAATGCAGGTAAAAACAGCAAGTGCGCTGCTTCTGCTGTTCGAAGTGGTTTGGGGCGGGGACTACTGAAGTAGCCCTTATTTAGGCATCGCTAAGTGAACTTTAGTGTGTCAGCAATTTAAATAAACCATTCGCTCTTAAGTTTTGCCAGGAATGATAGGTGAACTCGCTCACTCTCCTCCTGACGGACTAAGAGGTGGGGTCGTGTTAGCCTAGCTTAAAATGGAGGCACTTGCCTTAGCCACTGGCTTATGCTCTCAGCGTGCGCTACATTGCTGACTCATTTGCGTTAACTAGTTGACCGATCGATAAGAACATCTGCTACGAAGTCATTGCGCATTGGTTATCTGATTAGCAAATCGATAAGTTGCAGCGCGCACTCGCACATTCAACTTCAGTTTATTGCAGTTCAACATCAGAAGAGGCCTCAGGCGTTACATTGCTGGTGGCGACAAGTGAGACCAACCCGAAAGGGCAGACCCCACCATCTGCCTTAATTATAAATCCGAGTCCAACGTGTGATAGGGGAAAGGCCTCCTCTTCCGTAGATTTCCGCACCAATGAAAGCTTACTGCCAAGGGTAAGTGAGGCAACGTCAACTCCATGTCTCAATTGCAATTGAAGTGAGAATCGTATGCATCTGTCCCAAATGAGCGTTTGTAAATTATGCCAACATTTGGTATCGTCTTCACGACTACAGAAGACAAGTTAAAATTCACTCTAAGGTGTGCCAGTTGGTGAATGTCTAGTCGCTGCTCTGATTGCCATTAGCGGCAGCAGCCTTAAGCTGTGGAAAATTAATCCACATCAACTCATTCTTGCCCAATTTGCCTACAATTAAGAAAGGGGATAAGATTTTGGTTCGAAACAGAATTAGCAGGTCGAATGGCTAAAGTTGTCGCCGACAAATATTTATCGCCTCACTGAGAATCAGTGATCCGTCTTTAAGTCTGGTGGGTGATTCATGAGACCATGACCACCTTATAGTAGCCGGATTGAGCGGCTGACCAGCGCCAGACCTACCTCAACGCAGGTTATTCCGTCTTCACGGCTTCTACTACCTCCTTTTCGATCTTTCAGTCCTTTTATGCGTTGGCAATTAATTCATACTCACTGAGTATATTTGTACGATCCAAAGCATACTACTACCTCACCCCTCGACCGGCTATGATGCCCTTCTGATTGACAGTTTTGACCCTTTAATGGCAGGTGCACTTTTGTCCTCTTAGGTATATCAAACAGTTAATTTCCCACTGCCAACCTGTGGATTCCTTAAAGCAGAGGATAAACCACTCGTAATGAGTCCTCTACTTAGTCCTTCATTTAGTCGCCTCAATTTGTTCTCTCACTCCTTTACTACCGACAAACACTACAGATGCTGCATTGCTGACGGCGGCAACCAAGACCAAAAAAAGGACAATTTATCCACCTGTCCTCGTGGATTACCGAGTCCAACGCTTGGTTGGTTCTACCTCCTCTTTGATGTTTACCTCCCTTGGTTTCCATTCACCAAGCCTGCCTCCAACTTCAAACACACACACTCGAATAAAGTGCATACATTTGGGTGTTCCGGGTGTGCGTCCGCATGAGTGGTCTCCTTCTACACAAGACATAATGTCCGCATGCCAGAAAGAGTCAGAGGTTGTATCACGCGCCACCTAAAATCACCGTGACGCGCGCCGCAGCTGATACTGTACGATGCAAAGTTAAGGTCCGCAAAATCACCCAAAGCAGGTAATTTTTTTAATCGTTTGTGTAACTTTGATCATCGTCCCCAAATGAGGAAGTTATCACATGCTTACTCGCACAGCTCACAAATAGGGACTTACTGAGAGGTGGATACATGCAAACACTTGTGATAAAAGAGGTATATTTAGCATGTTGAACAATACTTTCTCCATAGATATACACGTTGGTGAAATTCACCTTCCTCATTATCACATTCCATCTCACCCTACAGCTGAATGGAAAGGGGTGGGTCAGACGCGTAGAATCCACTATTCGACAGGTTTAGAGGGCATGGACGCCCACGCGATGAAGGGAATGCGAACATCGATATCACTACGAAGGACTCCCATGACTGCATTCTTATTGCAAAATGTAGGCATCCCCATTTTTATCCACACTATTTCTACCGGCCACAATATTATGAGCTCACCCATCCACACCAACATGGGACTTTGTCATGAATGGCCTTCTAAATACTTAACCTGCCCTCCCGCATCTCACGCAGACATCAAGGCGTGGACATTTGGGTGTTAGTCAAAGTGTCTACAGCAACCAAACTTCCCATGGCACAACTGCAGACTAGCAAGACTCTCGCATTGCTAGCGACGTCACCTAATCACGGATAGTTGCAATGGGCTGACTGGTGTCCTCTTATTCATCTGAAAATTCCACGCGCCTACTGGCTAGGTGAGCCGTAAATCTCAACATGATGCTATCACTCGATACAAGTTGTATAGTGCTTTACACTTCCAAGTATAGTGAGACCACCTCAAACATGCGGCAGCTAGGGTGTGCACCAAGTCACAAGTCTTTTCTTTTAGAGTTTTAAAAGTCCAAGTTCCCACCGAACTTGAAGAGACGCTGCAATCATGGCTAATTTTGCTTTCTAGTTGGCGCCAAAATCTCTGCTCCTTCCGTTGGA
This sequence comes from Taenia asiatica, assembly GCA_001693035.2. Taxonomy (NCBI): domain Eukaryota; kingdom Metazoa; phylum Platyhelminthes; class Cestoda; order Cyclophyllidea; family Taeniidae; genus Taenia; species Taenia asiatica. The sequence continues at coordinate 12,925 of LWMJ02000814.1, forward strand.
TGATTTCACGTCTGCAATAGCCTGCTTCTGAAGATTCACTGTAGCGCGGTCAGCTCCTTTTGACCAAGGTCTTCCCTATCTGTCCATCTTCTAATGCTTTTGTTAACTACCTGTTGCAGGCATGCGTAGATCTCAGCGAATGTGACCGAATGTGACAACTTCACTGTCAATTTTCCATAACTACAGTTTCACCAAACCCCACAATCAAGCAGAGCAGTTGAGGCTAAAATGGCATGATTGGGTAGCCTACACGCCCAGCACCGACCACCATGGAGTGGAAACGAACTTCCTCTTCCACAATTACGGCAACAATGTGAACAATGCATTGGATTTTTCGGAGCGCCATCAACTGCGGGTAGAAATGTCTTTGGGTGTAGACTGGCACCCGACTGCTGCCTGACGAACCACCATCCTCTTTCGACTGTGTTTCAACCTGTCGGATCTGGTGACGATGATAGTAGAGTGGAAGAGTCAGGAGAAACAGAGCAGAAATGCAAAGCTAACCCCCTAAGTTACCAACATTTACGCTAGACTGTAAGGTCCTGATATTGTCTCCTGCCGGTCTGTCCCTTTTAATTTTTATGGACTTCAGGACTGTGAGCACCAGCCCGAATACATTGCAGTCACAAAGAGAAGCTTCAACACAGTGGTGTCCCAAATCCACTTTGTTTTGCGTAAAATGCAGCTTGCCGAGCACCGCAGATGAGAAGACGATTGCAAACTTGCGTTGCAACTCCACCAACAATGACATCTGAAACAGCTATGCCACACCCTGACTGACCCAAACTCAATGAGCCTGCCATTGATCAATGGCACAGGACGCTACAAAAATGTTCACCTCCCCTCCCCTCCCACTAACTTCAACACCTAATGGCTATTAAAGGATAATGCCGCATAGTGAGCAACAAGCACGGCAATCATAGTGACGGCATTAGGACTTAACCACTAGTTGGCATGAAAAATACGTAAATGTGTGCGTGTGTGTGGGGATACTAATAATGAAGGGTCAAGTGGTAGACTTGTTGGCATCGTGATTTCCAGGCGGAGGCTCTGCAACTGGCCTTTTTTGGCATCTGAGGTGAGTTGTGGTTCCTCATTTTCCGACTTCTTCGATTTCTCCTCTGCAAACCCGTCACGAGCCGCTGAGACCTGACACGTCGATGCACCCAGTAACATCGTAGACGGCACCATCCTCAGCTTATTAAGTCAACGACATGACAGCATTTTAGAGCTGAGTGCATTTTTTCGCTAAAAAAGTAGTAAACAGAAACTAACATCTTATCCGAGGTCTCCTCCCCCTCTTTCATACACTCTTCACCTTCTCCTTCCAGGCCACTCTCGGCAATGTTGATCAAGGCATTGAATAGTTCAGCGAAATCCGGTGGGATCTTGCCGATCGGTAGGTCAACGTACTCTTCACCGACAGCAGGTAGCGACCTTTTGTCAAGATCGGCAAAGTAGGGCTGCAAAAGAGCCTGCTGCGTATTTATACGAGATGGTGGGTCGTAGCGAAGAAGTGCCTAGGTTTAAATGGGATGATGGTGGCTGCGTGTCTACAAACATTCGTCCCTCCCGAAACCAATAATGTAGTGCTAACGAATCACCACAAATTGATTTGTCAATGAGTTGCATCGACTCTTTCAAACAGCACTGGACTTGGAATGATAGTGGCAGCAAAAAGAAATAAAGAGTGCCTGGGTTTAAATGGGATGATGGTGGCTGCATGTCTACAAACATTCGTCCCTCCTGAAACCAATAATGTAGTGCTAACGAATCACCACAAATTGATTTGTCAATGAGTTGCATCGACTCTTTCAAACAGCAATGGACTTGGAATGATAGTGGCAGCAAAAAGAAATAAAGGGGGGAGGGTGGAACGCGATGGTCACTCACAGTTAGCAGATCGAGACCTCTTGCATCAAGTGCACGCGCGATCTTTTCTTGAGAGCAGAGCCCATTAGAGTGCCGAGACGGAAACGACATAGGGCTATGATTAGGCAATTTGGCAACACCCGGCCAATTTCCTCTGTCGGTGTACCTTTCATTCGAAATATTTGGTAGAGTTGGTCAATCTCAGAGTCACCGCAAAACAGCGGATCTCCCGAGGTGGGTAACCGAAAGACTTAGCCATGCCCAAGTCAGCCAGCTTTACAACGCTCCTATTAACATCGACCAGCACGTTTTGGGGTTTCAAATCACGTCTTACGTGGCAATAGCGAAGGGCTTGCAGCATTTGGTACATGAAAGACTGGATGGAAAATCAGCAAAGGCGAGGTCCCACTTTAACATTAGCTTGCCCCAAAGCATGTCACCAATACTTTACCTGTTCCTTCACTAACTTATAAGTTGCAAGATGAATGAGTGCTTGCATTCATAGCACTGGCTTCAAAATAAGTGAAATTTTTGAGATTGCTTGTTGCAAAGTGTTCTTAAATCTTTTTAAAGAGGTAGTGGCAAGAGTGGTGAGAACCCGCGCATAAAAAGCATAAACAGACTTATCCCGTTGCCCGAAACACTTTCTTATGTATTCCGTTAAGACAGCATCGAGCCACAAAGATAAGGTCCCAATGAAGATTAAAAAATCCACATTTTCAAACATTAACTTCGGTTGTAGTTGCAAACTTAGTGATCCTCACTGAATTCATTCAGTAATTTCCGCCATCTGGTTTGCTTTAGAAACCGCAGCATGATTCATGTCAAAATCTCATCTACTTACGACTGGACCTCACCTCGATGAGTCACTTCGTCGGAGCATCCATCTGACCATATCTTTGCAAATAAAAGTACGAGAACAATAAATTTTAAGTTGCGGCAACAGCATTGACTAAATAACAACTGCTAAACCAAGCCGAAAATAGCTCATTTCATGACAAATTGACCTTGAAAGTGTTTCTTAGTTGCAACAATTAAGCACTTCAAATAAAAATTTGCCTATGCAATGTAATGCATTTTTAAAAAAATTGTCTTTTATTCCGCTATCACGCAAATCTTAACAGTTGTTGAGACTAGTGGTTTTTGACTTGAGTAACCGGCGCTCTGAGCGTCTCGCGGTGATGCCGAGTTGCGATCTCTCGGGTCTTTCCCGACTCGAAGAAATTGGGGAAAGTTTGATATTAGTGTTCATTTCATCGTCCTGGGCACTTACGGAGTGGTTCACAAATGCCCCGATCGGAGGTCAGGAGAGTTGAAGGCCTTGAAGAGAATTAAACTTGAGCATTCTAACCAGGGTGTCCCTTCTACTGCTCTCAGAGAAATTGCGCTTCTGAGAGAACTGAAACACCCCAACATTGTGACGTAAATCTCGAACGTCTGTGACTCTTTTCTAGTCTAGAACATGTTATTCTAGATGACGGCCGACTATACCTAGTTTTTGAATATTTAGATGTGGATCTCAGGCTGCATATGGATCTTAATTATAAGAACACTGGAATGCTTCCAGACACCGTTAAAGTAGGACATCGCCTTTGCTTATTTCTCATCCAGTCTTTCATGTACCAAATGCTGCAGGCTCTTCGCTATTGTCACGTAAGACGCATTATCCGCCGTGATTTGAAACCCCAAAACGTGCTGGTCGATGTTAATAGAGGCGTTGTAAAGCTGGCCGACTTTAGCATGGCTAGGTCTTTCGGTTACCCACCTCGCGCGTTTACTCACGAGGTAGTTTCTGCTTGCCTCAACACTCGCAAAATTTGGTCTGACTGATCTCACAATGTTGTAGGTCGTCACTCTATTGTATCGCGCCCCGGAGATTCTGCTAGGCGAAGCTGTCTATTGCTGCGGCGTCGGCATGTGGTCTATGGACTTTGTCATGCATACACTTCGTCGAAGGGGTGTGAGGAGGGGCCATTCGTACGCCTTGTACCCTGTCAAACAGAAAGGAATAAAAGACGCACAAATAAGAACCTGTGTCTACTTGGATGGATGTGAGAAAGAAGAGAGCACACAAAATGCTTGTTTACTTTTTGCAACAAGAACCGTGTCAGGGCACTATGTAGTCGTGCAACGCATTGAAACGTACAGCCTCATCTTTCCTCCAACGTTAAAAATTTCAACCACCCCCAGAGGGTAGCATTGATGAGCTCGAGTGTGTCGTTTAAATTTTGTCAACACTCTAAACTCCTCCATGTTTCGATAAAGGGACTTACAGAATGCTCAGACAACAGTCGCCATTAGGTCTGCAAATGAACCTCGATTCGATTCTTCAGTTTGCTATGGTGTTCATCAAAATGGGTACCGCTGGAGTCCCCAGTCCTCACAGGAAAGCAAACCACCACCAGCTTTAATTGACCATCTAACATTCGACACCTGATTTTGGCGCTTTCGACCCAAAGGCTTGCAGAATGAGTGCATAAAAGTGCGTTATGCTGACAACCGAAAGACACTTGCCTAGCACTTTCATCAGCGCTTTCGAAGCTAACTGATTGGGGAGATCACTCGGAACACCACAAACCATCTCCCCAATCTGCAACCGCATCGTCTTTTCCATAAGTATGCTACCAACATCAATCTAGAAACAGGTCACAGACTGAGATATCTGCTCGACTACTTTCGGAAAAACTCAGCGTTGTGAACAATCAAACCCGGCCCTAGGCTCCAACAGGGCGCCCGGCATTGAGGCGCCACCGCCAAGGCAATGAATGAGTCCCTGAGACCGGACTTCTAACTTGTACACCACCTAATGCACTGTTTTCGTCTTCCCTCCAGTAAAATGACATAATGAACTGAGATAGTCATGGAAATGCAGATTAACTACCTGCAAAAACTAGGAGGCATCCCGGATAAGGCGGATGATGAGAAGCTCAAAAGTCCTAACATAAGAAGACTTGGAAGTCCTCCAAAGTTGCCTCAAAACAGAAAACCGCCAATGCGTGAATTCCCATCAAATTCCAAAATGCAGAGCCACACGAATCATGTTGTCTAAATGGTACATTCAAGATGGCATCACGTTTCAACGGGCAAGCAGTTTCAAAACATCAGTCTATATTGTAGGACGACACTCACAAAGGTTCGAACGCTGCATAACAGTGGGAGTGTCGCGATCTAAGGCACCATGCTTCCCATTTCAGCATTTCCATGCCAAACGACCAACGTATTACCAAAGTCTGAGCATGCATCGAGAAATATCAAAGAATCGGAACAGTAATATGGAGGTGTCGTGGTGCTGTCCACCTCAAGATCTAATCGTTAGTCCGAGGGGATAAAAGCGACAAGACACTTTGACACACCACGATTTGCCGAACTTCGGCGGAAGAGGCTGTAGAAGTGATGCATGGCACCGCCGAGACTGATGGAATCCCCGATATCCTCACCGATGCGGTCACAGGAACGGCCAAGTGCAGACGCGGCTACTTGCCCGAACGCAGAACGCGCGAAACGATGGTGACGAAGATAACCGTTGCACATTACCCAACTGTTAGTGATTCGCATAATGTGCCTAGAACGTAGAACAAGTATTCCCTTCTGTGATAAGTGCCTGTTGAAGCCCATCAGATTCCTACTTTAGGAGTTATGACTGCTAAGATTGAAGAGCTGTCGTCGGATAATCGTACCCGCCTCTGTTTAGCAAAAGCTTGAAAAACTGAATACCTAAAAGTACTAATGATACCAGCCTAAGCAACGAAACCGGTGCTGGTTTTTGACAGAAGAAAAGGAAATAAGGAAGAGGGGAAGTAAAGCGAATCTAAATTGTAACAAGAGTTGGATCAGATTCCTACTTTAGGAGTTATGACTGCTAAGATTGAAGAGCTGTCGTCGGATAATCGTACCCGCCTCTGTTTAGCAAAAGCTTGAAAAACTGAATACCTAAAATTACTAATGATACCAGCCTAAGCAACGAAACCGGTGCTGGTTTTTGACAGAAGAAAAGGAAATAAGGAAGAGGGGAAGTAAAGCGAATCTAAATTGTAACAAGAGTTGGAGTCGGGACCAGGTCGATCATGCCAAGGACGGTGGAGAACGCACGACTCTGAGTGCCACTCGCGACATTGGCTCGGTCTTCTAGGCTCGAGGTAAAGTCCACCACGTCACTGCCCCTCACGTCCCCTGCTTCAACGCATCTCCACGCATCTCTCCCCTACCCCTGGGTGAAACAGGTGCATCACTTCTAAGTCGTTTCTTCAAACGCACATTTCGACTTGCTTTAATCGCATGGCATTTAGTCGAAGCTATTCCCTTCGGTGCCTGGAGAATCAGCTTCGGGATTAAACACGCGAGCAAAAACACCTCGATGGGTTGAAAAAGCACATCAGTTGAAATACATTCAACCCGAAAATGGACCTACACTGAAGGATCTGAGATAATGGAAGGAGAGATTCGGGATCAAGACAGCAACAGCAGTCTTACGTTACTAATGCTCTGCCAACCTCCATTTCATTTAAAAGAACTCAAGGCGGTCAGGGAAAAAACCAGAATAAATTAGCCGAATAGTACAAGCAAATACGCCTACAACCTGCTCTGCCCAAATACCGCGCATTATTCGGCCTCATGCAGAAGAAATCACCGCTGCTCAAGTCGCAAATGCCTTCAAGAGTCACCTCACGAAAAGGGAATGGAGTGATAAAACAAAACAACATTGATTCCTCCTCGAAAGAAATTACTCACGAACGGATAGAACAAGATAACATGTGAAAACTAGTCAGCACATCATGTTCAATGCACGCTTCTTTCGGAAATTAAATGATCCAACAAAGCAGCCTGGCAAAATTCCAAATGAATTAAGGAGCATCTTAGATTAATAGATGAACTACTTGCGAAAAAACCAATAAATTCCAACTTTTAGGAAAGGTAAAGCTAATTACGTAGGCGTGAGTTCGGTCATAAAGACGCACCCACCGCGATAAGGAACAAAATGCTACTATAGAAGACAATTATCCTCAGAGCACAAATATTCTCCACCAATTTACAAACTTAGCCAAAGCCAGAATCAACGCTACACTTGCCAAGCGATGAAAGCACTGCGGAGAATGCCCACCGAGCATGAGACATAAACATTCGATTGCGGAATAGGATGGAGAAAGGCGCTTAGAACATACAGGTCAAGGATGTAGTGGTACGCTTTGTAGGCATGGAAGGAACTGAGACCAAGGGAGACGGCGTTGTTTGCAGTGGCGGAAGAGGGACAGGGCGTTCAGTGATCAACGAGACGGGAGCAACAATAGCCCGAGAGACAGTGAAGAAGCTTGTCGAAGAGCATTGCGTGCGCATCGTCGCTTACGATGACGGCGGAGTCCACAAACACCAACTGGGAGTTGAGCTCAAGCATACAGACCGACACCCTCGTCCACAGTTTGGCGCCCTACTTGTAGAGCAGCACATAAGCATCACTTCATCACTTACATCTCATCTACAGCCCCGCCTTCCTGAAATGGCCAACAGACCGAACAGTGGAAAGTTCAGCACTGGGAGAGGCAAGGGAATCTGTCAGGCTCCAGTAACACCAACCAATGTGCTAACATCGACTGTGATGAAAGAGCAAACTGTTAAAAAAGGCCCCCAAATCGCCTTCAGCTTGCTTCAAACCCATTGGTCGACTTGTACAACCCGGTCAATTTTGTGCCCCGTCAGTCGTACGTTTAAATAATACAATTTTACAAATTTATAATAAAAATCGAAAAAATTTGCAAGCTAAAGTAGACTGTAAAAACTGACGCTCTGTATTGCACACTATTTTATCAGTATATTAAATCATATTGTAAAACATTTAAAAACAGCTGTAAAATGGTGTTGCACTATTCCTCAATATTTTACAAAGCTTTATCCATTATAAACTTATCAAACTTGCCACATTTAAATGCAGCGTTTAGCGACGTAAATTGATAAGTACAATCGAAATTTGTAGGATATAAATTTGGATCAAGGGATATCCAATTTTGTTGTTTGATTTTTGCGACTTATTGTGTGCATGGGCAAAAAAAATTAGAGCATGTTTTTTAGATGGGGGAGGGGGAAGGGAAAATACTAAGGCTGGTTGCGTATATCGACATACGGTGGGGTGTGGGTCCACTTGCATCGCCAGGAAGCCATCACTGTAGCGTCCAGAGACTCCCTCTAAGGTAAAAGAAGGCAAAGTACTGAGAGTAGAATACATGTATTCTGGAAACAGAGGGCTTGGGGGCTGTTGGCACGGCCCAAAGGCCGACCAACCGGCTCAGTACAATATGGCCACCCCAGGTGACCGAAACCGGCAGTTCAAACAAACAAAGTATTGCAATCACAAATGGCAAAATTGTAGTTGTGGAGCGCCCGATTTCGCTCCACAACCTGCGTCGAAAGCTAACCATCAGCATGTAGTCTGTGCATACACTCCTCACTCGGGCGTCAGCCTCAGCATCAGCCATCACACTGTAACCAGTGCTGTTATAACCACCCCCTACTGCACCAGTCATAAAATCTCACCCATCCTAAAAGAAATTTGGTCGCCATAACATTTATTTCACCTGCAGCTTGTAAGATTTGTCTTCAAAGACAAAAAATTCTCTGTTTCGCTTTCGTAACTACAGTAAATGCTATCAATACAATTGCCTCAAAGCGACTTCCGCATAAATAATTTAACGTACTTACCGATTTACAGAAAATTGAAACATAATTCCAAAGCAAAACCTGTATGACTCCACGTCATGACATGTTAATTGGTGAGCGATTGGCCTCTGCTCTAGTTCACAGCAATTGTAACAAGCAGACACGACACATCTTGGTAGTTCTTCGGCCCATGGGAATGATTTTGTTTGGAGAACAATTAATAGTGCCGCAGAATAATCCTAGTGGATTACTAATTTTGCGCAAAAGCGCTGTCTTGTAATGAAGCAGTGCAGCAAAAATTGCTAAGCCTTTGACTCACGTTTGCAGTTATAGAGACTGCACTGCACTTGCTTGGCGCTTTGCTTTGGAATTGGCCAGTGTAGGCCATGGTTGGTGGGTTTCTTTGGTGAACATGTCAGGTAGCTCCTTTGTGCAGCAATAATCACTTTGCCCCATTAAGTGCGTTCTTCCTCACAGGATTAAGCTCCGTGCGATAAAGTACTGTTTGGACGCTGGCCACACACTCGATTCGGAATCAGTAATACCGAGTAGATTGTCTTCAATGGTGAGGCTCATTTGTGAGTGGAACAAAGAAATATAAGCAGATGAAGTTGATCCTTTTCAGAGCCTTTAGTGTGATTACTGTTGGCATTAAGATGTGGCTAGTATTTTGCGTGGAATAATCCATCAACCATGTCTTGCACACAGCTACCGAATTCGTTCCCTGTTTTTCTGGAACAACACGCATGCTCCCATGCCACCCTCAAAACCAAATGCATCCATGTTTCCCCAATTTCGCATCTATGCAGCGAAGTTAAACCTTCTGCTAGTCCACACCTTCGCCTTGTCCTACAACTCTATGCTTTCAACCCCACTTTGTTCTGTAGAATGGGATGTGCAAGCCAAAGGCCTTATTGGGCAGGAGGGAGGATGGCAATTCACGTCCATTTTAACTGGTTTCCTCAGCTTGCTTGGAAATGCATTTAAGTCACTACATCCCATGCCCGCAAACATGTAGAGAGTGACATACTAGCAAGCGTACCCCGACTGCCACCATGTTAAGAGCCTTCGCTATCTAACGTGGGGTATGGCGTGGAGTTTCACTATCATGGAAACTAATTTCTATTCTGTCACTGACAAAACTTTTAACTGCATTAGCTTTTAATGCTGCGGTGCACTGGTCGCCTCATTCACTGACGTGAGAGCACTTTTCATCTCTCATAAACATTGATCGCAAGATGTCTAACATTGTGAAGGATGTCCCTTTCAATCCATGACATCGCGTCAGCTAGGAGTGCAATTTGATGTCCTTTGTGAACTTTATGACTAACCAGCTCCCTTTTGCTTTGTTTCCTTCCTCACTGTTCTTTCTTAATCAGTTTTGATCCCATCTGACTTTATATGCCCTGCCTTGCCCTAGATACGAGTAGAATACTAACGGACTTACGGAACAGACCTAAGGGTGATAAATATGAGCCCATTTTAGCCATCCCACTAAATGAGTACTTTTGTGTAGACAGATCTATCAACTCTGCACTCCACCACAACGTCGATGCCAATGGGAAACTCGATGGTAGAGTCACCGACTTTCACCGTTCTTTAAGGGGTAATACCGACTCGGCCAACTCAAACACCTCTGGGCAGTCATACAATGAATCGCTAAGCGGGAAACTACCCAATCCAACTTTGCGTTGTGTGAAGGGCAGTCGCAAGTGTAACATCGGAGGTTGGCATGATGTGTTAGCTTTGCTGACCTCGATGGCGAAAATGTGAAATGCAATGTGGACAGACGAGAGTCCATCCAACCACCATCGCAAAGCCACGAGGCTCTAATCGATTTTCCACATGACTGACTGAAGGTCAAGGACTTCGCTCGCTTTCATAATCTGCACAATTGGACTGTCGTGATGAGCCACATCTTGCAGTTGATCGAACGTACCACTATCTCTATTCATCGTCTTACTTTGGACCCCGGATTATCTCTCCTCTTCATTTGGATCACCATCATTATCATTTATTTCATTTGTTGGATAATTTTGCGTACTTCTGCATTATCTTCTCCAACCCTTCATCCGCCTCCACGTAGGGAATCGTCAGCGTACTCAGCAGAACCCAACCTTTGTAGGGGTGAGTTGTTAACAATTCTGTTATAAATTACCCAATGTGTGAGGCAGCCAGTTAATAGCTCAAGTCAAGTAAAACCCTAAATGCTTGCCCACAGACAGTTAGCACGGACCTCTTAATCTGATCATCAGCATGTGTTTGGCGTGGAAGCAGTGCCTTTTATGCGGTGTTTCAAGTGGCTTTGGTGAATGCACATGAGGAGCGAGCATGCGAGTGAGTTCGTCAGACGGATTAGAAGTCGTGCAGGTGGTTTGCCACCTTGTTGTCAGGCGCTGGCTATACTCTCAATTGCAATGTGTTCAATGTGAGGAATACCAAATGGGGACCTTGATAGTGTCTCTTCCGTATGGATTAGAAAGTGACAACACTTTTCACCTTAATGAGGAGAGCGAATGACTCACGCTTTCGTGTGGTATGCACAGGAGAAGGGAAGCAGATGACGCAGGCGACGCAGGTGTTTCCCATTGCGCCCAGGCTACCCCATAGAAATAAATACGTGCGTGACTCTTCACTTGCATCGCTGTTCTTCTGCAAATTGGACACGGTAAACAGTAAGAAATTATTCCGTGATAAGGTGATCACTTCACAAGAAACGTCCCACCAGCAGTGTGAATGTAGACGCATTTGGAGAGGCCTGTTACGAATCGACGACATGTAGCCAGTTCTGCGGCAGGTAGATCTCACCTGATTAACCAAGTAGAGGCTGACATTGGCCAGGAAAGCAGACTGATGAACGGGGTGATGTGCGACAAGGAAACCGCTTTTCATTGTAGACATTAAGGATATTTGTTACGCAGAAGGGGAGGGAGAAGGGGAAGACGGAGATGGAGAGAATGATGAACCCATTCAGTTTACTGGCCCTTTAGTTGCACAGCAGGAGCTGGGCAGTTCCGTAAGTGTGGCCTTGCCTTATATGCTCTCATTTTTATCTCTGCACTGCGCACCATTTATGCAACATTTGATGGTACTTTTACTTCGCTTACTGCATTTGCTAAAGCACTGAAATGATAAGCAAACAGATTATCATATTTCATGGCGTGCGTGGATTGAGTAGGGTGGCGTTGGTGTGGTGACAGAAGTGTGAGAGCACGAACCACAAGACGAGCTTTTGCACATGTTGTAGTGATGTCCCAACCTGTTTGGCCTTTGGATACCCTCAATTCGAATGATGACTATCACCAATTCGTGAGCAGTCGCATCGTTGAAGGGGACTCCAATCCCTCCCTTTTGGTTTCAGTACCTCCTTTTGGTAAGAACGAGTAACCCGTGAACGTACATCATTTCAGTGTCGTATGTTGTCACCTTTTAGTGTGCCTTTTTATACATTAAGATGAAGAGGCTGCGAATGTCCTGTGGTGCTCTTGTTTGTTTTAGTTTTCCCACCGCCAGGTACATATCCTGTTCAGATAGCCGAGTATTTCGAGGACGTTTATGTTTATACTTCCGAGTGGCATCCTAATTTAAGAAACGATACGCAATTAGTTGAGAGGAGCTCTGATACAGCCTCCAGCTCCTTCTGGCTTCGGACACTTGGTCTTATGTAGAAGGCGAACACTTATGTAGACGCGCATTTGAAACACCCAAATGCAAGTACTTTATTGGAGTGTGCTTGTTTGAGGGTGAAAGCAGACTAGGTGAATGGAAACCAAGGGAGGCAAACAGCGGAGAGGAGGTGGAACTCAGCATTACTGAAGGTGATAGCATAACATGGAACAAAAATAAGATAAAAAATGAGCAGAAGGAGGGAGAAAGTGGGAAGGAGAAGAAGGATGAATGGAGCTTGCTACCATCAAAGGACAAGGTGGAGGATAAAGCGAGAGTGGAGGCAGAGGCAGTGGCGAAGACGGAGGAGATGGAGAAGAAAAAGGACAGAAGGAATGGAGAGAAAGGTGAAGAAGGTTTGGTGAATGTGGAGAAGAGTATGGAGGTGAAGGCGGGGGCGAAGGCGAAGTCGGTAGTGATGGCAAAAAACGGAAGAAAAGTTGGAAGCAGAAGAAACGAAGATAAAAGCAGAAGGAAAACGAAAAAGTCTTGGATGGTTAATGCGCTTTCAAGCGCGCGCAAAGAAGCGCGTTAGACTTCCTCGACTCCATGCATGTGGTTGGAGGAAAAACTAGATATTACAGTTAGGATTTGAAGAACTCTAATGCATAAAACCCTCCGTCAACTATGAACCAAGTGGCATCCTTCTCACAGTGTACCTTCATCAATTCCTTCAATTTCAGCCGATGCAATCATCCATTCATTCATTCGTTCATTCACTCTTGAAGTGCCAAATTGGACACCTTGTCAGCAATGGCAACAATTGCTAAATTGCGCTCCTGTAGGCATGCAATCACATCAACCACCAATTACTTGAAGGAGAAAGAATACAATGCGGATGCAGTGATAGATACCGCGTCTGACTAGTACAAGTCTGCCTCCGCTGTTGATGATGCGCCTTGCACCGTATTCTCCCCACCATGGACCATGTCTGGAGGTCCACCATCACACCTACTACAGCGAACTGTGTATGTCGCCTAAGGAGCTCATAGTGCTTTTTAATAAGGCCCCGTTTAAGCCTTAAACCAATCATGGAAAGATGGGCCAGGTCATGCTTGAGATTTCACCACTATCAGTGCGCGCGGCCATCCGAGCAGCACTCCTGTTGTATGCCCTTGGCCGTAGCACTAGAGTCGCATCATACTTCGCTGATCCTGCTACAAAAATCATGCACTTCCTCACACTACTCTACGATCCGATCAATTGGGCCGAGGTTTGATACACCACCATGTCAGGATTATGACTGAGCGTGGGTGCAAATTCATCGCTACTGCAGAATGGGAAATAGCTCGTAGAGGGAAATCTTCGCTGTGCAGCATTTGATTTTGGCCAGGAAATGATTGCGCCAAGGTACAAATTCACTTTGAAGCTCTATGCGAAGTGCCTGATGGTCAGATGGTCACTATTAGTAACGCGAAAACATGGTGATGAAGATGCGGTAGAGGTAGTATCGTCCCCATGTCATCCGCTTGTACTTCTTTATTCTACTCACTAATGAGCCTCACCACTGAAGAGAATCTACTCACTAGTACTGATTTCGAATCGGGTGTGTGGTCAGCCTCTGGACAGTACTTTATTGCACAGAACTTTATCCCGTGAGGTAAAGCACAGCCAATGCGTCAAAATGATCGTTTTATTAAAGAGCTTTTCGACGTGTTTACCAAAGAAGCCCACCAATCATGGTTTGCGACGGTCAGTTATGAAGTGAAACGTCAAGCATATGCGACGCAGTGGCCTTTTTGTTTCACTTCATACTTTTTGTCAAAGCAGTGCTCATCGCATAGACGGTGTACTCGATTTATCATTGCTGTTTAAGAGAGTTGCCTTGAAAGCGAACTGTGAAATACCAACAGTCAGGATTTGTTGCTGATGAATTCTGTGTTAGTATGACGAGAAAATTGTATGCAATGCCAACGTGGTCCCAGCTCAGCTTCTCAACTGAAGCATTGCTCAATCCACAGCTTGCTGACCCTAATTATTGTTTTGCAGAAGTACTGCTTTGAACTCACGTCGAAGCACATCAGCAAACATGGCCTAATGCCGGTCAAAATTGCATCGAGATGGCAAATGAATGAAGCGCAGAATCTCTCTTATTCTAACTCAATTTTCGGTCTTTACACCTATTGATCTCAGAACTCGTATGCGGAATCGGTAAAGCCTATTCTGCCCATTAAGAAAAACGCAATCGTTAACTCAAGTTTTGCATTACTTTGCAGTGGAACCTGTCAATTTATGTCACCGCAGTTTACAGAGATTCCTGCACTTTAAACCAATATTAAACTCCTTATGCCAAAGACAAATAGATAATCGAATAACCTACATATTTAAATGCACTAGTGGTCTCCACGTTTCGTCTCCCTTTAAAACCCATGTAAACATGCTATTTTTGACAAAGTATCATTTTCGTCTGAAACGCACCGGAGCCTTGTCAATTACTGCTGAATAAGCATGGCTGCAGACAGAAGGACCACATTAATGGCTCCTTTGAATTGCACTATTGGAAGGTTTGTGTGACTGGTTGCAAAACGAAGTGCTTTATATGAGTCATGTTCGAGGTGGTCATGTAAAAAGGTGGTGTCTTATAAAGTTATTGTAAGTGAAAGGCAATTAGCCAAGTCGTGAAACGCACCGGAGCCTTGTCAATTACTGCTGAATAAGCATGGCTGCAGACAGAAGGACCACATTAATGGCTCCTTTGAATTGCACTATTGGAAGGTTTGTGTGACTGGTTGCAAAACGAAGTGCTTTATATGAGTCATGTTCGAGGTGGTCATGTAAAAAGGTGGTGTCTTATAAAGTTATTGTAAGTGAAAGGCAATTAGCCAAGTCGAGGAAGTCACCTTCTCTCCTCTTAAATATTCTACTCAAAATCTTATTTGGTGATAAGTAAATGCAGTAGATCTATGTCCATATGAAACGCAAGTCAGGGAAGTCGGAAATGGTAGGCTCAGTGTGACCAGGAGGCAAGTTCTGAGGAGGTTGCAGCAACGTCATTTAAAGCTATCTTATATCAGGTAAAGAGGGGGAAGTGAAGCTGGTTAAGCATAAACCATACGGCCGTAATGGCGTCTTTTCGCACGCCATTCGGGCTCTCATGTTAAGCATAAAAGCAAACAGGGAAAGGTGAGAGAACGATTGGAGATGACAAAGTAAAGGATTAGGTAGAGGATTCTTTGCTAATGCTTCCTCGCTTACTTTAAGGAATCCACAAGCCAGAAATGGAAAATTAACTTCCTAATATCCCAAAGGAACGCAAAAGCACTTGTTAGTAAAGGTTCACAAACTGTCAATTAGGAGGGCACAACAGCCGGTAGGGGAGTGAGGTAGTAGTTTGCCATGGCCCGTACAACTCTACATCTCTTAGTGGACAGCTGGATCAAAGTCACAGCGTCAACCGCAGCCAAACTTTCCAAGGCTTGACGAAATACTAGCCTGTCTAACACATCTCTAGCCACCTCACTCAACCCCTGATATCTGCACTGAACCGACTAGCATCCCCCCATTCAACTGAAAATTTCAAGCGGACTATGGCGAGGTGAATCGTTAACTTCAACCCGCTACTAATGTCGCTCATAATGAGTAGCATAGTGCCTCATAATTTGAAGTGCACTAAGGTCACCTCAAGCATGCGGTAGTGAGGGTGAGAATCAAAGTGCATGTCTTGATCTGTGGGTTTTAAAATACCATGATTTCCTCCAAGCTTGTCATTTGTATGCCACATTGATCTTAAAGAGAAATTGGGACTATTACCAACTTTGTATTTTGAGTAGCAGCGAATTTTCCGCGCCTTTCTTTAGATGATTTCACACCTGTAACTGCCT
>LWMJ02000815.1:1340-24676 GCA_001693035.2 Taenia asiatica
ACGTATTGTAGCAACGAATGCGGTTTACCAACGAGGCTGAAAGCAGTTACCGCTAATCACCTTGAAAATGGTGAGCGAAGTGCTCAACTAAAATACTTGTTTCTCTTTAAAATATGCTAACCAATGTTGATTCATGTCCTAAAGATTACAATCATAATGTTTTCTGCCTTTGTTCTTAGAAGATACGCAGCCCATTTTATCCCATATACATGACCAAGTTCACAAGCATATTGTTGGATAGAAATCTACCATTGAAAACCTAAAAGTGTCCGCATTTGATAAAATATTTATGTTTGCATTTTCCCCTATTTTTGCCTCCAAATATGATGCGTCGATAAGGTCTCTTCGTCAATCTTCTCGAACACCACCTTTAATACAAATCTTAAATGGATAGCCTACAATATTCATCGTTGGACAATGCTATATCGCATTCTATTCACTCTGTAGCGTCCCGAGGCTCCCCTTAAGGTAAAAGAAGGCGCAGTACTAGGGCAGAATATATATATTCAGGGAACAGAGGGCTTGGGGGCTGTTGGCACCGCCCGGAAGCCGACCAACCGGCTAGAACAAGATGGCCACCCAAGTGACCTAAACCGGTAGTTCGAACAAACAAAGTATTACACACTCCTTAGCACTAATCCTTGCTATGACATGGCACATTAAGCAAGGCAATCTTGAGTACATCTCAGTTAAATGTTTGTAAACATTGCTGCAATATTTGTTAATGAAATAATTTCTTGTACTTCCTGCTGGTACAAATTTTTGTCAAGAGAAAGCATGCATTTAGTCAATTTATGCGTAATAGACATTTCCATAAGTTGGTTGGTACCTTAACGACTGTCCAGTTGATGCCTTTCGCTCCATATACACATCGGTGTCATTCTAAAAGTGATTCCATTCAAAGTTGGTGGGAATTGAGTACAACGAGTGCAGCAGCTGCAACATCACTACAGCTGGATATTGCTTCGCTAGTTTAACTAAGAAGCTGTCACCAAATAGGTGATTAGTGCACAGATTTGTTGGGTTTGCCCCATTCTGAAAGGCTATTTCAAGTCAGCTTTCGAAATCCGTAATCAGAATTTACTGCCTAAATAGGTACGTAGAAGCGGTAAAGGGGAGTTGCAAGAGCCATTACGTAAACTCGATTTCAACAACAAGGGATGAAAAGGGTACTCATCTTATTCGCCCACACAACATCCTATAAAGTGTCTTACTGTTACACACACTTGCGTTGCTGAAGTAGGCAGTGGATTTTTGGCAAAATTTTACCTTTGAGAGCTAATAATGGTTAGATTGGGCAAATTAATTCCAAAATAATTGCATAGCTTTACATTGTGTGTGGGCTGAAAATACGTAGAGACTGGGCAGCGTTATTGTTACAAAGACCTAATCAGAATTTACTGCCTAAATAGGTACGTAAAAGCGGTAAAGGGGAGTTGCAAGAGCCATTACGTAAACTCGATTTCAACAACAAGGGATGAAAAGGGTACTCATCTTATTCGCCCACACAACATCCTATAAAGTGTCTTACTGTTTTGGAGAGGGATAGGGGTGCGAGTATTGCAGGGGTCTCATTAACGCATCAAGCATAGGCCCAGCCCATGGTAGAACACTATCTTCTTGTGCCCACAAAACGCAACACTGGTCCTAATTACCTAATTCCCATTCCTCTTTCTGTCTCTTCTGCTTAATCCCTTCAAGTTTGATTCCTGCTTAGAGCGATAGCGGTAAATTTTGTTTCAGGAAGGACCAGGCTTTTATGCAGGCCTTCCTTAAATCTAATAAGCAAATGAAGTAGGGTCGTGGTCTTCAGTTGCTGAAAGTGGACACCTTATAGATAGCGCTACTACTTAACAACCGTGCCAGCATGTGGACATCGTCTTTGCAGGTGAACCGCTTCCCCTCAAGAGTGATTCACCAATCCGCAAGTAGCGAGTGATCTAAAGCGAAAGCCAAGCATTTGCAATACATAGGACGTCAAACAGCTATCACTACCTGCTATTTATGCGATCTTGGGATAAGAGCACGTATTGATATGCAGTCAATCTCTTTCATCCACCGACAGCGGTTCAATGGTTCTTCTTCAACGATTAAAGGACCTCTGCCTCTGAAAAGTGTATGTAATTGGGGCCAAACTCCCAATGAATGAGGATTTTGCCAACTAAATTTTAAAGCGATTTAAAAACTTCCTACTGATAGCAGCTAGTAGAATGAATTTTATTCGTGCCTGTCTGCTTCAGTTATTGTTCAGTCCGTACAAACCTTCTATTTTCGAAAAAACTATTGAAGCAGAATCTGCAACCCATAACACCATTAGCCGTCGTTCGATGTGGTGGTTTACGCAGGCTGAACCCGAACATGGTGTGCCTTCACTTTAAAACAGCGCTGCTTGCATTCTAAACGATGTTATCATTGTGGTCAAACTGAGTTGTATTAATTGACTAGGTGACAATCAGTTCACTCTCTAATTTTTGTAATACTGCTTGCGAAATGCCTATTGCAAATGAATTTCCTGTTCAGCATTCAAAATTGAGGGCAGAGATCATTTCTATGCTCACCTTTAGAGCATCGTAAAATTGGTACAATCTTGATGCGTATGGACCGTGTAGCACGATGCTGATGTAAGAAATGGAAACATTTTACCTTCGGCACATAAATAGTAGCAAGCCATGGCAAACGACACATTTCAAGGGAGCTCTTTCAATGTTTAATCTAAATCAGTATGATCTACACAGACAAGATTCTCAAACAAAAGCAGAATTATTCATAAGTCAGACGCTCCAATGCCATTTTATCCAGTTGCCACAAATAGAAACAAACTGAAAGGTCAAAACTTACATGAGAGAAGGGATAATTCAAAGTAGACATGCGAAAAGGCAATGCTAGTATAAATACACATGGATAATTGTACAATGCCGTCATTAAGCGAGTCTCTCCTACAAGACTCTTTTGGCACCTCTCATCTGCATTGACAAATGAATGTTCTCTGCCTACGACAACGATGTCATGAAGTTAAGAATCGACGCACAGCACTGTGCCAAACTTTGCAGACTTCCAACGAGTTCAGCACAGATCCACCACCAACAACGACCACCAAGATGCACTTTAGCATCCTTACCGTGTCAAGTGGGTGGCACAAGTACCTCCATGGATTGGAAGAGAGAAAGGACTGGTGCACATCCTCAAGGGCTTAGTCATTGTCTCCATATTTTGTAGCAGAATTCACAGAGCACATCCATCCAATCACCCCCATTACATACGCGAACAAAATCCGACCCGACGGAACATTTTCGTATCAGCAGAAGCAAAGTGGATTGCAAAGTAACAATCTTACTCGTGATTAGGCTGTATGATAACCTAAATAACCTGATCGGCTAATTGACACTTGATCTAACAGTGGCGTGGACTGCTCCTCAAAGTCACGCTCGGCGCCAAATCCTAGCAACCTTGACGTGCATTTATTCAAATGGCTTCAGCTGAAGTCCATAAAGACACATACAGCTCGTCAGCAAGAAGAGTGAGAAAGCCAAATCAAGGCTACAGCTGCTCTATCCACCACCAACACCACAGATACAATAGATTCTACTATTATGTAATGCATCACGCTTTGAATAATGCAAATTTGTGTCAACGTATGTAGTAACTACTTCTAGTTCCCAATTGATTGGAGGAAGAATGTCTTTCCTGGCTTAACTACCTTCTTCATCGGACTTGGTCGCATTGCCTTAACTAGCCTCGTTTGGCCAGCTCTACCCATTGTGAAACCTGCCATCTTTGCTGGGTACTGCACTTCGGCACAATCACAGTTGTGTAAGCCAATTTTTTGTGTCAACGTATGTAGTAACTACTTCTAGTTCCCATCTCAACTCATTGTAGGAGTGCAGTACCTTAGTTCATACAACCTCATGTCATGAATTTGTGATGTAGCAGCTAGTTCACAGACGCTCATTTGGATGCAGTTGAAACCGGCGTAAGTGAGATATTGAGAGGATTTACTTCAGTCTAGAGGCTTGAGGCGTAGAGAATAGTGTGCTAAGCTCAATGCAATGTGTGATAGTGAATTTACAGCGTCAGCAGTCCTGCCACGCAAACTACTGATGCATTGCTGACGTGGTAGCTAGATAGGCAGCAATGCACTTATATACGTCTTAAGGTGGTTTTAGTGCATTATGACTAACAATAATGGTAGTGTTACTGCAACTTTAAGTGGCCTACGCTGTACCCAAATTCATCCCATGCCATCTTGCTTTGTTTTAGCTTGATATCTCTTCCCCTCTCTTTGTGTCTTTATTCCAATCTTCTCATGGTCCCACTTCGTTGCACTCTTAGATCCGAAAACCCACCCAGGACTCAGGAGGGACAGCAGAATTGGTGATCACAGAAATCTTTGTTGTCCCCGCAGCTAGAAGCCAATCACCTTACCCATGTCCCACACTCTATAGCATTATTGTATGATTTGATAGAGATTTCGCACAAATCAAGCCGTTCTTTACAACTTCATGTGGGCAGCATCATGCAAAGCCTTACCACCGATGGCTGCTTGAATGGATGCGTGGGTGAGTGACGAAATACAGTAGTGCCTTCCTGGTATTGCTTCTTCTATTGAAACCTGTTTAACGCGGGTCAGCAACAGGGATGCAATAAATGTCCGCTCCAAACTCAACCACACGAGTCATCGTTGTAAACACACTTCGTCATTTTTATAACAAGTCCAGGATTATGGATAATAACATTCTCATATGCTACCACCAATTTTCGAAAGGCGAAGATACCTCAGCCGCGGAGGTCGACTGTTGAGTAGAGAGTTTGCGTGGAGAGGGGAGCAAAGGTCACGATGCCGCTTAAACCGAACAATTTGCACCAATTTTAACAAAAACCGACATACAGTAAGCACAGCATTCTGAGCATGAAACACTTGAGACAATTAGCAGCTTCGCGTTTAATTTATCTAATTTTGCGCTTTAGAGAAAATTGAAAAGCAGTAGAAACACAACAGAATGCCAAATTATAATGCGATGATACTGGTCTTTCAATATTGTCTGCGTCAATTCGTGCGTACTATTTGAGACCAAGTCTTTCCAAGATAACGTAGGTGTAAATTGAATAACACATCACCCACAGCCAATGTCGATCAGAGTCGTTTTCGTCACTACACTTGTGATACATTTTGGTAAGTGCTGACACAACAAAGAAGGAGAAATCGCCATGGACTTGATACACCTAGTTCAAAACTATCTCTGGACTGNGTTTGTTATGTCATTGCTGCCTATTTAAAGGCTTTGCAAGCACTGGAGCATTGGAACCTTGGTTAAAATGCATAAACCTAATTTTCTCTTTCCATTACTTCGTTGTATATCCATTATATTGCTGACTGCCACCTCCTTTTGGCGTTAGCCTATTGGTTGGACCTACTAGGAGTGCCAGCAAACATGCCATGAATCAGCACAATGGAAACCAAAATGGCCTGTACCACCCTACACTAGATTACGTTGGTGAGCTCCACTGTGTGCTACATTTCGTATTACTTGAACATTGATGTCCCCGGTGAGGACGTCTCGAAGGAATAAGAACACTGAAGGCATGGCAAACAAATGTAGGTCATTCTGACAAGCTGTCTAACTAGGTAACTAACCCTTTAGGCGAGGGTCTTCCAGCAGTTAAGCACTTGGTTGGCCTATTTCCTGCTATCAACCGGCCTTTTCGTCTCCTTTAGACAATGTGGTGATGGTGGCTGTGGCTGCTGTAGCACTTAGGTCATCGGTGAAGGAAGGGAAGTGGGCTCTATGCTAGACTGCATGGTATCAGTACTTTTGGGCTGGCACACACTGGCGAATGTCAGTACTACTCACTTGAATATCAGTAGACAGTAGATCGGAGGGCTTAACACAATGAATTGTCTTTCACCTGTGCCCTTCAGGAGGGCATCAATAAATCCATTGCCGGTCACATGGCCTACCATGTTGTCAATATTGACTGGAGGAAAGTATCACGCGCAAGCCCACCTTCTTACTTATTATTCACTCCTCCAACGTATTCGTCAGCAGTCTTGTAGGGTGATGGAGGAGGTGCGGATTCGGTGACTAGCAGTAAGATTCACCTATTAAAATCCTTATCGCTCAGCTCCATCAGACTACTTCCGTGTATTTTAACACTCGTTCTTTTAGGAACAAGCAAAATGCTGGATGCAGATCGACTAAAATCATTTTTTCATAGACAGTATTCAGGTTTTCTACTGCTCACACTGAAAACGCATTTTCGAGATCCACATGGGGACCGACAGAGTCATCAATGCAACCATACGTGGTACTCATAGCAGGAAAGGGGAGGAGTTGCCCAGAAAGCAGTGCTCCAAAATTCAAAGTGCACTTCAAGGACTCTTCGTGGCAAGTCTTCCCAGCTAATCGAGGAAGCTTTAAGTTTAGCTGATAAAATAACGCAATACTTGAATTGTTGGAGCATAGCGGCGCTCCAGAAACCTTTTTGAGGCGTAGAGAATCCCCTTGAACGTTACCTTGGGTTTGCCCAGAACGGTTCGACCGTCCTCAATTTGTGAACCAATTAACTGTTGAGGCATGTTCTTCACCGCAAGTGAAATACAGAAAAGGAAGAAATATTATGTTGCACCATTGGTCATGGTCTTAGAAAATATTTGAAAAGACCGAGAGTGGCGAACGCCAAAATGCACTGAGAAGGCATCTGGACTAGCACATATGGTATGCCTAAGACAAAGATGCTCTACTTATATTTAAACTTTGTTGTATCATGGTCGGATTATTGTTGCGCCATTTTCGAGACTTCTCTGAATGTAGGAGAAGACATAACACACGCATGTTAGGCAGGCAGAAGGGAACTGGAGCTGCTGGCATGGCTCAGAGGTCAGCCCATTCTGCAAAGGGAAACTGGCCAAACCGATTCGTCATGACGAGAACGAGAGTCAAAAGAAGAACAAGGCATTACGACTGTAGTTTAACCTAATAAGTGGAAAGGGAACAATGACTTTGGAATGTGAGACGTGGAAATGAATCTATTTTACTTTCTTATCAACTCCAACCCTTCCTCTTCTAAGCTTGTCAAACCCTCTGTGATAGGACAATAAGTAATTCGACTTTCCCATTCCCTTTTTAATGTAGCATTTTCTCCAAACACTTCTTTTAAAAGCTTCTTTTTTATCCATTTGGTAAACACGCCTTTTCTTTTAAAAACAGGTCAGTACCAAACATTTTCTTGTTATTGTTAAAAAGAATAATAGTATTTGATTTTTATTATTAGTTGCATTATCAAACCGGTGCTTTTAAATAAAACTTATCAGTTTATAGGAACACCTCGTAATTACTGTTTACGCCACAAACACTCTACTAATTTCCAATTTTACTCCGCAACAAAGCTATTTTCCGAATCTATGACTTTTAGCTAAAGACTCAGTTAACTCTCATTTTGTTGCTGCACAGTTCACTTTTTATTAACTGCATTTGCCTCGCTATAGCGTCCCATCGGTGTGGCGTTTGGATGTTCTCAAGGTCGTCACAATCCTCATCTTTAGAAGCAGAAGTTTCTCACCAAAAGGTAACGAAAAGACAGTACCGACTAGTTTTTAGATAATTTAACCGAATAAATCAACATTAGGTCTTTGTAACAATAACGCTGCCCAGTCTCTACGTATTTTCAGCCCACACACAATGTAAAGCTATGTAATTATTTTGGAATTAATTTGCCCAATCTAACCATTATTAGCTCTCAAAGGTAAAATTTTGCCAAAAATCCACTGCCTACTTCAGCAACGCAAGTGTGTGAAATTTAGAATGTAGCTTTTAATTTTCATAGCTATTGCCTGCCCCACTTCACTTTCGCATTGACAAATACTTTACGCAAGTCCAGCCTCATGGAAAGGCATTTCAAGCTATTTTTGATTTCAAACTCCCATCATCTACCTAAATCGAAATGTTTGTCAAGCAACCTCACCTGTGCTTAAAGCTCAATCTTAACAACTAGATGGACGTCTCACCGCTCTGCCAACAAGGCGATTGAAAGGCCAGTAGGCAAAACAACCTTTGGCAAAGAGAAGACACAAAGAACTTCAGGTACACTAGCGAATGCCATTAAAGGGATTCAACAAACTCACCCCACATAGTTGTCCAATGGTAACACTAGCCGTCGCATCCACTTAAAGTTAGCCCACACTGACATAGCAGCTTGACAGCAATCTAGAGCTGCCCCGAGAAGGGAGAGATACTACGAGTTTACTCAAGCTGCATTTAGCCGTACCGCCTTCTTGGCACACATACTCCTGCAAAAAATGGTTTCGAATGTCTCCTCCTTTCCCAAGCACAACTCGCTTTTCAAACTGGCCCACGCAGCTACTCATAAGCCACACATCCTCCACCTTTTAAAGCCGTTCTCAAGGCTGAGTAGTAGCATTTCCCCTTTCAACAATATTACGACACACTTAACTGTGGAATGGAAAAACAAATCGAGACTGTACTTTAAAATGCACTCATCACCTATGCCAGCAAACTGCGACCCGACAAAACAAAAACATTCCCACACCTGCCGAAGCAAAATATGCCGCAGCCGTTACCTGGTCATGCGAATTAGCCGCGTCTACGCAAGAGAACATCTCCATCGCCAATTCATACATACGTACTACAGTTCTCCCAGCTGCCCCCTCCCCGAAGACGACAAGAGATATCATACTCGGGCAGAATATACAGAAGTGCATTTAACATACGAGCGACACACTCCACGAACGTACAATCACGAGGCCACCAAGGGGCTCCATCACCAAAAGCTGTCATCCAGCAAACCATCGACGATTTACATAGTTCACTTTGCCTTATCGGTAAGGCTACTGCGGTGTCAGTCCTCTCATCTCCCATGGTGTAAGCTAATTCTGTATGGGACCAGACAATGTGCTGTCCATCACGCACGTCCATGACCAGTGGAAGAAATGCTGGCCTGAAAGCAAAAGCCAAACTCGTGTCAACGGTACAGAATCACTACAACTATGGCGACAGAATAATTAGGATTTGATATAGTTTCCAAACACTGCTCTGGTGTTTGCTTGTTCATTTTAAAAAGTTTACATTCTGATGTCCCTATTGTCAAACCTTACAGGCGGCAATCGTCTTACCGAATGTAAATGTGAAGATATCCCATTTACGATCTATATATGTGCATATAAGGAACGCGAAATGCTAAGCTGACGCATATTGAAATTACAATGCGATGAGGAATCTGCATGCTTCACATTTCCGATTGTTATTCTAGCATAAAAAATATGCTTTTTTTGGTAAAATGTTCGCATTTAAAAACATTTGCTTTGATAGAAAATAAAACAATAGAAGCCTTGCGTGCCTATTTGCTGGTTTGCTGCATAGATCCTTCTTCACCGAAATGAGGTTGGACTTCCCCCATGTAAAATAGAAGCCCAATGACCCCATTACAGCACCACTTTAAAAAAAGTCCCAAACTACGTCAATGGCAACGTATATCCCATTTACTTAACACACCCATCTTCGCTGAACATGAAAATCCCACTCCCAAGTCGTCTTGTTCCTCCAAGTGCCCGGCTCAAACAAACGGCAGATATGGTCAGAGAAAAGTTGGACTTCCCCCATGTAAAATAGAAGCCCAATGACCTCATTACAGCACCACTTTAAAAATGTCCCAAACTACGTCATTGGCAACGTATATCCCATTTACTTAACACACCCATCTTCGCTGAACATGAAAATCCCACTCCCAAGTCGTCTTGTTCCTCCAAGTGCCCGGCTCAAACAAACGGCAGATATGGTCAGAGAAACAAAGCTACATGCGAATTTGAGATCCAGTGAAAAGGCAGAATGGTGTAAAGACCTTGCTAATGCCACTCGCCCGTGCCAACGACAGGCACTTGTTATAGATTATGAGGAACTTGTATACATGCCAAACCAGGGCCCTTAATATGCCCTCCTTCAAGGAAGTCTAAATAGCTCCACATTTACGGCAATGAAGTTAGCATCTCTACGAGCGATTTTTTCTCTCTACTGCAAATGTACAAGACCGAACCTCTAATGATCAACAAGACCACCCCAAATTATGTGTGATATTTTTCTGGCTGCAAATAAATGGAACTAAAGCCATAAGAGAACTGTGTTGCATGGGCTATTGGCCTGTAGTCCCAATGACTCCTTGTCCACACACCACTGGCTACTTACATAGTCAGCAATGTATAGCTTGCCACCTCAATTATGATTTGCATAAATTTGCGCATTTCTTCTCTCACATTAAATAAAGTGCTGAAACGAAGCCCCATGGAACACGGCAAGTCCAGTGAGTAAATAGGGTCAACACTGCAACTCGCTTTTCCACGGTGTTGACAACAGGTTCAAAATGAGTGATTAAAAGCCATATTTAAGGAAACGAATGGAATTGGATGGAGAGCAGTTAGGTCTTGGCACAGATTAATTCACTGTATGAACCCTCGTCCTTATTCGAACGATATTCTCGCTTCTCTCGTGACTTCTGTTGAAGTGCACTCAGACCGAGACTGTAAAATGGATACGTGCACAGAGGCTAGCAGTGGTAGAGGACGGAAGAACGAAGTGGATAGGCTGCATTCGATGTGGAAGAATATGTTGGCACCTTCTTTTACTTCAACTACATCCACACTTTGCATAAGCTCTTTTGCAGTGTTGGTATGTTGCCACTGGGTTTCTGCTAAAATTACACAAAGACGTGGTTGGAATTAAAAGATGGCCTATCAGTACTCGACGTTGCGATCGCACATTTTCTCTCCAACATTATTGCTTTTCCTAAGGTGGACCTAAGCAGTACCTTCATCACTTCATTTCGGGCCACCTAAGCCTCATCCTCTGCCATTTAGGGCTTCCAGAAATTTTTGAGCTGACACAGCTAAACTCTTTACTTCCCAAATAATATTTATAAAAATGTGTAATTGCAGTCGCGTTTGATTCCCGTCTGCAGAAAGGCAGTGACAGGGTAACCGCGCTGCAATGTAGCTGACGAAAGTACTGGATTCAGCTAAAACAAACAAAAATGTGCCCTCCAAAGTGGAATACACAGAAATGAGCGATTCAATGGTAATGTTGTGACAACAGAGAAGCAGATATACCGTTATTTATATTTTACGTTTTTTGTTTTGTCTTAGAAATTGCCACCGAGACTAATTGGCCGCTTATGGAAACAACATCTTTGTCATTAATCAATGACAGCAGTGCAAATCTCACAGTTTTTCAGCCAGCAAACAAACCCTTGCATACAAACGGCTCCGACTTTCTCCAATATCAAAATGATGATGCACTTCACAACAAATAACAACTGGAGCATCAATTCTTACCTGAACAACAATTCCCTTTTTACTCAACTTATTCATTTACATTTCTTCGTCCTATGCTGGAGTTAATCATATTCACTCTTCTACACTCTCTCACTGCTAGATGCCGTGAACGAATCCATTGTAAAGTTTCGGGTGGAGCACACTCAAACAGAAGTCACGGGAGGAGTGAAAATATCGTTTGGGGACGGTATGAGCTCATGGGCTGAAGTCAGCCATGCCAACACCCAACTGCCCTCTCTGCAACTCCATTCGTCTTCTTGCCTCTGCATCCATTTAGTAATGATTTATCACTTGTTTGTTTATTCCGCGTAATGCGCAATCCGGTGTCCTCATCATCAGAGCAAAGAAGTGGGAATCATCCTGCTGCGTTAAGATGGCACATAGGGAAAATACAATGAGATAGGGGATCTCCATGCTCCACGCCTTGTCCTGAAATTGAACACCCGTTTCCTGGTAAGTTCGGTCACGTTCAAAATGCATTGACTTCGAAAATAAATTTGATGATAGAACTCTCCAGCGCCTATTGGCTGAATTAAAGCTGGGGATGCCTAAGATGGGCGAAACCCAATCCCCAAAAACTTAAAAACTGCACAATTCACTTTTCTCTTCCTCGCTAATATCCATTTTCTTTGTCTTAGAGGCTCTGAGTCGTAGCGTCAATCAGAAGTTCTTAGAACGGAGCGCACCTTCTAACATGACTCGTGATAGTTGATTAAATTGCTCCCAGGAATAAGTTTATTGGTTTACTGCGAAAATTACTTCAGTATATTTCTTAAAATCTAGTCCAAATGTTAAATCGCACAAGATGTCGGCAGCACTGTAGGAAGGTAGAGTTGCTAAACTTACTCCATTTGACTGAGACTGAGGAAAAAACTGAATCTGGTTGAAGCGAACGCAAAGCTTTTAAAAATGACTAAATGAATTAGGTAAGGAAAAGTGGATCCTTTAAAATCTATTTTGTTGATACAGCTAAAACAAACAAAAATGTGCCCTCCAAAGTGGAATACACAGAAATGAGCGATTCAATGGTAATGTTGTGACAACAGAGAAGCAGATATACCGTTATTTATATTTTACGTTTTTTGTTTTGTCTTAGAAATTGCCACCGAGACTAATTGGCCGCTTATGGAAACAACATCTTTGTCATTAATCAATGACAGCAGTGCAAATCTCACAGTTTTTCAGCCAGCAAACAAACCCTTGCATACAAACGGCTCCGACTTTCTCCAATATCAAAATGATGATGCACTTCACAACAAATAACAACTGGAGCATCAATTCTTACCTGAACAACAATTCCCTTTTTACTCAACTTATTCATTTACATTTCTTCGTCCTATGCTGGAGTTAATCATATTCACTCTTCTACACTCTCTCACTGCTAGATGCCGTGAACGAATCCATTGTAAAGTTTCGGGTGGAGCACACTCAAACAGAAGTCACGGGAGGAGTGAAAATATCGTTTGGGGACGGTATGAGCTCATGGGCTGAAGTCAGCCATGCCAACACCCAACTGCCCTCTCTGCAACTCCATTCGTCTTCTTGCCTCTGCATCCATTTAGTAATGATTTATCACTTGTTTGTTTATTCCGCGTAATGCGCAATCCGGTGTCCTCATCATCAGAGCAAAGAAGTGGGAATCATCCTGCTGCGTTAAGATGGCACATAGGGAAAATACAATGAGATAGGGGATCTCCATGCTCCACGCCTTGTCCTGAAATTGAACACCCGTTTCCTGGTAAGTTCGGTCACGTTCAAAATGCA
Organism: Taenia asiatica; assembly: GCA_001693035.2. Classification (NCBI taxonomy): domain Eukaryota; kingdom Metazoa; phylum Platyhelminthes; class Cestoda; order Cyclophyllidea; family Taeniidae; genus Taenia; species Taenia asiatica. The sequence goes on from LWMJ02000815.1 coordinate 14,440, forward strand.
TTGACTTCGAAAATAAATTTGATGATAGAACTCTCCAGCGCCTATTGGCTGAATTAAAGCTGGGGATGCCTAAGATGGGCGAAACCCAATCCCCAAAAACTTAAAAACTGCACAATTCACTTTTCTCTTCCTCGCTAATATCCATTTTCTTTGTCTTAGAGGCTCTGAGTCGTAGCGTCAATCAGAAGTTCTTAGAACGGAGCGCACCTTCTAACATGACTCGTGATAGTTGATTAAATTGCTCCCAGGAATAAGTTTATTGGTTTACTGCGAAAATTACTTCAGTATATTTCTTAAAATCTAGTCCAAATGTTAAATCGCACAAGATGTCGGCAGCACTGTAGGAAGGTAGAGTTGCTAAACTTACTCCATTTGACTGAGACTGAGGAAAAAACTGAATCTGGTTGAAGCGAACGCAAAGCTTTTAAAAATGACTAAATGAATTAGGTAAGGAAAAGTGGATCCTTTAAAATCTATTTTGTTGATTAAACGTCTGAATCCGGGTTGACCAGACATGAAGGTAACATCTCTATCATGCCTTCCAGACGGCAATGCAAGTCCCCAAGCATATTACCGAACGAACAACCGCCTTGTGTACGGAATTAGTTGACTTCCTTTTGTGGCGAGTTGCCCAATTCTACTTGTTTAAATTTATGGACTCCTCTCTACCTTGTTTTCGCTTGTTCCAACCAGGTCCTGTCTTTTCTCAACTATTTTTACTGAACGATATGCACCACGACGATTTGGCGAGGTTCAATGGCATCTTTAGTACCGTCGAATGTAAATGAAAGCGTTATCAAGCACACCACAGAGCACCAGAGCGGAAGTAATTGCTGAAAATTGAACCCGATTTTAAATGTAGCCGCAGAACTTACGGTTAGGTCAAATTCTGCACAGCACCTGCATCACATCATTCCCTGCCACCCACGCCTCCTTATTTGCAAATCAGAGCTTCCGCATTTTCTTGAGTTAATTTCCATCATATCAGCGCCATTCATCCAGCATTGCTGTTTGCTTCCAAGATAGCTACCAATAGAATCCAGACCTTCTATAAGATTGATTACGATTTATTTTGTCATTGGAAAAGAAAGTGAGATTGGACTCACCAACTATGGAAATAGCAACTTGGTCCTGCGTCTCAGACAGTCATGTAGTAGAATTTGTGAAGCACGGTGATCGGTGTTATTTTTGTTTCGACTACACCACCGACAAGAGTCTTTCGTTTATTAATTTAAAGGGGATTACTCCGATCCTAAAAATATCATTTACACACTGCAGCTCAAAGATGCTAGGATAAGGAAAAGGCATAAAAGACAGGAAGGAGGTTGTTGATTTATGCAGTTTGTAGGACTGTGTTATGTTAAGAAATTTATGTCAGCCCCACAAAACAGGCATTCGATTTCCACACACACTTGAGGACCGCAAATGGATCGTATTTACATCTCTATTCTGCGAAGCCATTTTCACTTGCATTGTTAAATGAACGAATTAGCACGATTGCAATAAAAAGGGTCATGTTATTACCTGACGTTGCCATCTTACATCCGTTATTCATCGTTACCGCTTCATTTCCAGACAAAATTACGCTGACGTTGTTCAAATCACAAGCAAAGCGATGTTTTACGCCTACGTCGAGAGCTCTCTACACCGACAGTAAATGCATGATAGCAAGTTCAACTGTGGAATCAGTTGTTGGTCCGCGTTCAAATACCTACACTACCAGCTCCGCCACTTGCAGTGTTAGTGCATACAGTACAGAAAACCAGTAAGAGGTTAGTAGAATTGACCGCCGTCTTCTCTGAATTTGACGCGTACAAGTCAAAATTGACTTTGACGAAATTCGGTCTCCTTCAGAATAATTAACTGCGATCTCGGGTAGTGCGTGGAGGGTGTTGAATCGTTGCTTCGCCCAGCTACTTTCCGCTGGGTGGGTAAAATGGTGTATTCTGCAGGCAGGAACACAAATAGTGAATTAGGCAGTAGCATTAATGCTCGGTTATTGATAAGGTTGCTGTCGAAATGATTTATGGTGACATTTTTAACGTGAAGTTTTCAGGTGTTGTGTTCATCCAATTTCTGAAAGCATATTGTCCACAACTAACTGCCTCTAAGGCTGCAGGTGTGACTCTCAAAAGGTCGTGTTTTTGGCCCCTATTTTGGAATTAAAAGTTATGCTGTTTTAGTGGTGTTGATGCAATAGAAAAAAAACCAAATGCCTTCTAGAAGCCCTGAGTAGCGGAGGAGAGGACTTGGGTGGCTTGAAGTGCGGTGGCCAGATGCTATATACGACTTGACCTGCACTTACGATTGAGTCCCTTTTTCAGCATCCACTCCTGGCCTGGCTTATTTGGCTGAGCTCAATCAAGCAGACGGGTTGTCTCGTCATTAGGTCATCAAAACTGGAGTGAAAATTTAAGTGTTGTTTCCTTCTAATCAACTAGCACTTAGCATAAAATCACTCAGTCGATTGCGAAAGTACAAATGAACTAATTCAAATAAGATGCGGATTTACTTTAGCCCCAAATTTATGGTTTCGATTTTGGCGGAAGAAATGAAGGGACAATTTTGATGGCCAGAATGCGAAAAGGCGAAAGGTGCATCAAAGCCTCGTCCATGACGTCAAGGAAGATGCACAAAGTTGGCACCGTTTTTTCGTTCTAACAGCTGAGCTCCCGCGACTCCTCTATTCATGCTCTCTGAGAAGTGGACGCCATAGTTCAGTAGTTCGAGAAACGATGGGAGTAAGTTGAAGACGGTGGGAAACCTGCAGACAATAACAGGGCATGGCATCGGCAGTCGTCGGCTATCCAGAATCAGCTTCCGACTTCTGCACTACCAAAAGAATGGTTAGTCATCCACCCATTACTCTTTACTTCAATGTATACCATTTTGCTCCCTCGTTCTCTCTCACGGCTACCGTTGTGCTCGGACCCCATTTAACTGTCTAGGTTCCAGTGCACTTCAACAGAAGTCACGAGAGGAGTGGAAATATCACTTCAGCAACGATATTTGTTCATAGATTAAAGTTGGTTATGCCAACAATGGACTGTCCTCTTTTCAACCTTTTGTCCACTTTTGTGCTTTCTTACCCCTTCCTCCATCTAACAGTGCCTTAGCAGTTGCTTGTTAATTCCACGAATCAGAATCCTTATCATTGGCTATCACAAATGGGAATTGTCTTGCTGAATGGAGATAAAAAATATTCCTTTTGCGGCCTCAGAGCATGTGTACTAGAGCTCTAATATTGACCTGGTACATAGTGAAATGCAATGAGATGAAAGATCTACACGATCCCTTGATCTTAAAATTTGCCCTTGCATCGAATGCCTGTTTCCTGGCAAAAATAGTCACTTTCAAAAGACATTTACTCCAAAAAGCAATGAGACAGCAGAATCTTTGTGCCTATTGGCTGATTTAAGTCTGCCAAACAATGAGATGTGCACAATTCCTTATTCTCAACAAAACCTAACTAAGCGCATAAATCCCGAATGTGCCTGGAAAGATGTCTATTGTTAAGACAAAAATCCGTCATTAGCTGTAAATCAGAGTTAGAAATGTTACTAGCTGCATCTGCATCAACCTAAATGACGGAACGAAAAAATAAAATTAAAGACCGAAATCAAGAATTTCAGTGCAGGATAGCTTTACTGTCAGATGTTTTTCGTAAAGCAAGCCGACTTCGTCCTCTGTATTCAGTATCCACCAGTAAATGTGACCAAATTTACTAGAAAATAGGTTCCCTGAATCTGGGTAAGTGGGCAGAATTTCGAATCATGGAAACCTTCGTGCCAGCTTTGTGATTTCGCCTTCCTTTACACACACTTGACGATCGCAAATAACCGTCTTCTAATCAGCATTTTGCAAGGCCATTTGTGCTTGCAAGATCCCATGATGTGGATACCAAACTCCAAATACTGTGTCATGAGAAAGCAAATACTGAAGTAGTATTAAATGGATAAAAGGGTAGGGCAGCGCCAAAGACAACGAAAGGAGAAAGCAGCACAAATCGCAGAGCATGTCACCAAACGGAAAATACCTATTCATGAAAGTCTTTAACTTCCCAATATCAAAATGCAAAGTGGTGGACACATAAATCATCTTCATTGGCATTCTAGCATATTTCTGCCCTTTATGAGAAAGCAGATCAAAACGGACAACAACTAACGCATTAAGTAAAGCCCTAAACACAAAAATTTAATATCACTTTATTAGGTGTTAATAATGGCTTGCCCATATCTCGAGGCAATCAGTAAATCGAAACACAAGGTGCCAACATAATCATCTACATCAAATACAGCCTCTCATTTTCGCTCTTGCCTCCTCTCTCACTGCTAATCGCTGCTGTTTCATTTCCAGCACACTTCAACAGAGGTCACGAGGGGGTTGATAATATCGCTTTAGCTATGGTAGGGGTTCTTAGACTGAAGTCAGCTAAGCCAACACCTGACTGTCCTTTCTTCATCTCCATTCGCCGTCTTTGGTACTGCCTTACCTCTTCACGAGTAAATGGGCCTAGGACAAAAGGAGTGATTGATTTTAGCCACACCCGCGTCGCTTAGAGCATTTGGACAAAGTCTACCATCACAATGATTACGTGGGTCCAATCCTTCCCAAAAGGGATGGTGAAGGAAAGGTTAGATGTTGCTATCCCAGGTCATGCAGCGCTCCACCTACTATCTGACTTATCACGTATTTTCTTACAAAAACTTCCACTATTAGACTGCTAGTAGTGTTGTTATATTAGTCGTCAGTTTAGTAATTCAATGTCTCTTGCGCACTTAGACGCCACATACCTGCACAAATGTGCTCAATCTTCTACATCTGTCGTAGAAATGTTCAAAAGTATTAGGACTGATGACAAATTGTGAGTGGACAACGTGAATCTCTTATGATTTCCTTAAGGTAGGTAAATTTTTAGGACACGACCACGCAAATCCACAGGTTATCTGTACTCAAAACAAGTGGAATGCACGGCGAATTCCTCTAACTTAGCAAAGTCCTAAATAATAGACCATTTTTCAGCACAAATATTTGCACAGTTCTGAAGCGTCGCTTAGAGCATTTGGACAAAGTCTACCATCACAATGATTACGTGGGTCCAATCCTTCCCAAAAGGGATGGTGAAGGAAAGGTTAGATGTTGCTATCCCAGGTCATGCAGCGCTCCACCTACTATCTGACTTATCACGTATTTTCTTACAAAAACTTCCACTATTAGACTGCTAGTAGTGTTGTTATATTAGTCGTCAGTTTAGTAATTCAATGTCTCTTGCGCCCTTAGACGCCACATACCTGCACAAATGTGCTCAATCTTCTACATCTGTCGTAGAAATGTTCAAAAGTATTAGGACTGATGACAAATTGTGAGTGCACAACGTGAATCTTTTACGATTTCCCTGAGGCAGATAACTTTTTAGGACACGACCACGCAAATCCACAGGTTATCTGTACTCAAAACAAGTGGAATGCACGGCGAATTCCTCTAACTTAGCAAAGTCCTAAATAATAGACCATTTTTCAGCACAAATATTTGCACAGTTCTGATGCCCGCCTGTGGCACGGTTTGCTGTGATAAGAGTTGGCTTGTTCTTCACATTCTTCATCCTATCCACATGATTCCACTATTGCCTGCATCTCTGATTCTTTGGCCAGATTTGTCATTGCTTTAAAATTGGATCACAGAAAAAATAGGATTCAAGGGTGAGATTTGTAATTGCTGCGGAGATGAATGTGTAAGGTAAGTGGGATAGCTGTTGCAATTGACACGGTTCTTCTTCAACCAGGATGATCGAGTTGACTTATCACAATACATGTGTGCATGGTTTTGGCACGAGGATTTGGGCTGATATTATGGCACTGGAGGGAAGTCCAACTTCATTTCGCCGAACGAAGTCATGCCACTGCCAGCATATTTAGCCATTAGTAGTACAGTCCAATTCAAGACTGCGAAGTTGATAATGGCAAACTTTTAAAAGACATGGGAGTCTACAAGCAAAGGCTTTCTCCATGATGATTACTTTTCAATGCTAACTCCAAAATGTTAGAAATAGCATTGATCAAGCTAGTATTCCAAGTGGCAAACAACCATTTCTAAGGCTAGTTAAATAGCAAAAAGTGGGAGTCCATACATCTCTGCGATACCATCTCTACTTGTCAAGGCAAAATAAAAGTCTAACTCTTTTAGTCGATCGTCATTGAAAAACCGAAGTTGGCGTGCCAATTTGTCCATCCTTGTCAGGTTGAAAATGTTTGTTTGGCTGTGCACTAAGCCATGAGGAATGGGACTTGGGTGGAAGTGAATGAACAGTTTCGGGTCTTCTCGGAGGGCTTGTTACACCAGAAGTTGGAACAGGCATTACCTGACACGGTGATCAGGGTTGCCACTAGTGCCAGCGAAATCGACTCCTCTCCCATTCTGCTCATACTGCAGTTACATTAGCAAAATTGAATCATCTACCCCAAAATCTTTTCACTTCTCAACTCCCACTGTAATACCATAAGCGTAATCATTTCATCTACAGCCAAGTTTTGTTCCTCAATCCGTTTTTTCTGCATTACTGCGAGCAAGGTAGATTCAACTGTAGCTAACTTGTCTTTCTCATTCCACTTCCACTGCAATCACAGGAACAACACCAAGTTATCTACAACAACCTCATTTATGCGCAAGGCAGCTCACTGTGCAGCTGGTCAATCTCGGCCAGCTCCTTTACTGAGTGCCCAACGTAAGTAATCTGATTGATCTATTAAGGATTGAGCTTGTCAATGCGGCGTCGAGCTTAGTCATGGACGAAGGTACAAGCTAGCGTCCTTACCCTAGTGTGGAGTGCGGCCTAAGAACGAACTGTTTACAATACATTGCTAATGCATAGTAATTGCAAATCAATTATTATTACCAATTATTGCGAAGTTTTGCAGGCGGTTCGTTCAGTAAAGCTCTTTCAGCTAGCTACTCATTTGGGTGTGATGCACCAGTCCTGAAATACTTTGCCTCTAACACCGATCGTGTTAAAAGTCACTCCATTTCCTCGAGTAATTAGGGCGTGGGTGATTAATGGCTCTAGATAGATCCTGATGTCTGGTTCATGATAATAGTGGTGAGGAGTGGGAAGCACAAACACTGAAGTAAAAGTACATTGCGAACGAGTATCATGCGAAGCAATTACAACCAACAAGAAGAGTATATATATAAGCAGCCACCCTCCAGCACACAAGCCATTTCAAGTCAAGAGAAGAAACAGCCAAAGAAATGGAGTGTGGGAGTTGGCTCTGCTCGTATCCGTGGAAGTGGGCACCGTGGGCTGGGGTGGTGAAGGGTCCACAATGTGAGGAGAAGTGTGCATGGTGGCCGGTGCAGAAGCCGCACTGGGGCATGCCGCATGCATAGGCACCTGTGAGGGCGCCGCAATGCGCGCAGCCGTGGGGCAGGTAACAGCAATGATGGTAGATGACTAAGGTTGCTGATGGTTTTTTCTTCTACAATTAACACTTTATCATCAGACTTTGTGGTGAAAAGGGACTTGAGTTAGCAGCATGCTAAAAATAAATGTGCGTTTACAATTTACGACTCCTTGATACACGAATTTCTCCTTCTCATTTCTAAATACTCAATTCACTGCTTTGCGGTTTTTTAGTAAATAGGCACTGAGACAGTTGCGTCGCCTCATCCAATGCTGTCACTGCATCCTCCACTCCCATGGCTTGGCGACGCCTGCCAAAATTTACGTTCGCAATTAGTCATAAATTGACGAGAAATCACTTCAAAAAATTGCACAACCTGCGATTCCCTCTGAATGGTTTTGCACTAGCCTCTTCATACTTCATTATTATTAAGAATCCGCGAACCAAAATTCTGAAACAAATCGTTAAATCACTGCCGGGTTTAGAAATTATTAGCACGTCACTTTTATTAAGGACAAGTGTTGATTTGATCTGCAGCGATCCCCTCGTCTTCAAAGTGTTGGCGAATGTGAGGATGTAGTGCAAATAGCACCCTGGGACCATGGAGGGCGCACGCTTACTGGCGTAGCATGGCGTTCATTTGCGGTCGAGACGACATCTCCCAAACATCAACTGATCCCATCACAAACTGGTGTGCTGCGAAGGAGGTGGTAACTCAGTTAATTAAAGCCTATATGAAGCATTTGATTCTTTGTCCGAAATGGCGAGTGCCTCTGTTCATTTTTAATGCGCAAAAGGCCTGTTGATGAATAGCCGCTGTGTGCGCGACCAAAAGCAATAAGCAGCGGCGAAATTGTTTTCCTGTAATCTGATCTCCACTTTTGGAATGGGCCACCCTTACGCGTTTCATGAATTGAAAATCCCTCTCTCAATCATTGTTAATGTCGTGTTTGCTTCCAAGGTATATGAGTTCCTTACCTTCCTAGAGGTCTCTCACCCATCACATGCGCATTCATTTACAACTGCAGGACATTACAGCGTCACTCATCACAGCGCATGGCGATTTCGGGAGACATTAGATCCTATTCAAATTCTGCTGACAACGGATCCCATGTTATTCAGTTGGTGTGTATTTCAACCAGTGAGTCACAGCCGGTGCTTTTATTGAAGCAGTCCTGCATACAACGTGGCTGATGCTTTACCACACGCAATAAACTGAGGGCAGTGGATGGGAACGAGCTTCCGTTTCACTGAATGTTTGCAATCTATTTTTCCACATTGCGCAAATGGGACGAACAAAACATTAGTTAGTCATCCGTTCATTGCTCAAATGTGCAGAATTCTGTATGCACAAGAGGTTTTCAAGCAGCTTCCTACTTTGTATGGAGGCTTGTATCCATTTATTTAAACTCTTCATATAACTGTGCTAAGATGTGCAATGCCCATGCAGCATGTTTCATTATGCTTCAAAGATTTTTACACCAGCTTGATTGCGATCTCCTTAACCGCGAAAGGAAGATGGGCCGGCTGGTTCATCACTTATTACTCGCAATGCATCACTTTGATTAACAGACACAAAACAATGTCTCTACATGGCGTGGGAGTTGACATCAGTTTCATGTGCCATGTACACTTCATTCGCTCGAAATACAACCGTCGATTTGGTGGACTACAATGACAGATTAGGAGGATTAGTGCGCCCTTGCATTGAAATACAAATAAACTCACGCAAACAAATTGATAGGCGCAAACGCATAGTGAAATTAACACAGATTGACTGAGGTGGGAAGCGCGCATTCCCATCGGTTATTGTGGAGCTTGGGTAAAGGGACTTTTTACAAGGCAAAAAACGAATTCTGCACTGAGATAGACAAACAGGAGCTTGACAAGCCTTCAAATTAAGTAGAAGCAACTCGTTCATTTTTGCTCTCCAGGGAGCAAGTGGAGGAGGTGGAGTAGAAAATGAATTGTGGCAAAGTGACACAAGACAAATCGAAGTGACAAAAAGGCAGAAATAAGAATTAATGGCATTTGGCCAGGCTATGCTAAAACACAATTCAGTTTTGGGCAATGCGTGACTAAGTCAGATTCGGTTTAGCATGTGCTAGTCTGATTTGCATTATGAATCTTCGCATCATTCAATCATATCATAATAAAGGGTGAGACTGGTAGAGAGATGAAGAGGGCTTACAAAAGAGGGCGCTGGAAACCGCCGAGGTAGAGGGAAATGTGAAAGAAGTGTAAGGAAGGTGTAGGACTGAGAAGTTAGGTATCACAAAAGTGGAAAAATAAAGGTATGGAAACTTGGTGTAGGAAGTATTTTACTCTCCTTTCAGTTCATTTAAATTCATGGAGCACAAGCAGTAAAAATTACTGCAATACCCAATGCTTGAGAGCATATAGAGCGTAGTAGGAGACAAGGGATACACTCTCCGAACGTGCGTTGAGATGGAGTGTGGGGAAAGGGGCATAGACAAGCGAACCCTTGTTTCTCCATTTCGAGGACGTCAGCAGACCTACTTCTTATGCGTGTAGTCTGGTTAATGATTTTGCGAGAACGAAAGAGGAGACTTTAATTTACACGGCACGGAGTTGCGTCGAGTCGATTAGGTGGACCAGTTCAGTGTGTTGGGGTTGACTGCAATGGTGATGCATAAGGCGCCTCTGATGATATGGCATGCAAGCCTCTCGAATCTGGACTAGGTGACCAATTTTGTCTGTTCTGGTCCAGTCCAATCTAGACAGATCTGGTCAAGTCTAGTCTATAGTGCTTCTACAGTGCAACTTGGATATGGGATAAGTTATTTTTTTGCACCAGTAGGTTTTTCAGTGCTATTGCT
>LWMJ02000816.1:0-17989 GCA_001693035.2 Taenia asiatica
CATGTAAAGTACTTGGTTGAACCAACAGTTTATTTTAGATCGTTTTACTATTTGTGGTGTTTAGATCGGCTTAAAGATCAACTTGACCACGACAAACGCTTTGTAATGCTGTGCTTTCCAATTTGTTGTTGTAATTATCCACGTATCCCTCATAATTACGGAAGGAAAGGTAGAATCAAATGTGAGTGAGGTAGAACCTTTTACAATTCTGCTTCACCAGGATTGCCGTGAACAAGCCCTCACGCTGCTAATGCGGCTGGCCATGTCATCCCCTTGTGTCGCCTTCAACTACAACTCCAAGCTTGGTCGAATAGTGAGAGGTCAAGTCCTGTGCTGACAAAGTGATTTATGTTAAGAGACGAATCTGACCCTGATGAAGGGTGGAAAATATCGGAGCGTACCAGGTTCTCTTAGGTCTCGTTGGGTTAATTTTCTATTTGTAGTATTAGTAGGCAGTTTCTCAAACAAAATGTAGGCGAAGTTATTTGAGAACCTATTCAGTGAAAGACCACGATGCCAAACATTGGCATTCTTTCTGAGCATTATATCAAATTTGGTATTCAGGGGAGATTCTGTACGCCATAGTAGCGGATAATGGCACATATTTCCGCTTTCCCATCCCGAAATTTTATTTGAACATTATCATAAGATAGATAAACATTGTTATTTAAATATTCTCCTTAAAATTAAACATGCACAAAAGCGCTTAAATTTTCTTTTGCTGCTTTTCTGCGGGTTAACTGTAAACATAAATGCAACTGCTTTTATGGAAGTATTTTAGATGTTATTATGCCAAAGCTTGTAAATATTTGCCTTTCTTGCAAAGTACTATAACAAATTAATTTAAATCTCATGCAGCTGGGTTAGGTTGTCAATTTCAATTTCATCATTGCGTATATGTGTTTGGTCGCTAGGCATATGGTGAACTTCACCAATCTGATTTAGGATAGAACTATCACAAGTCAGTACCACCAATGTCAGCAGATGCAGCAGCACAGTATTTTAAATGTTCCTTATGAAGAAAGGTTCCTCTTCTAAATGCCCCTTGCACAACCCTCTCACCCAGCCAGTTCAACATGGAGCATGAAGAATTCCGAATGGTCGTAAGATATGTATAATCATCCATTGCTCACAATACCAGGACTTAGTTACCAAAGTTACTTTACTTCTTCCATTCGCAAAGCTGCATCTTTGCCTTTTATGCACCTTCGTCACCACTTTGTGCTACGACTGGAAAGAATCCCAGCATTTGGAAGTGCTCGGTCCACACATGGTCAACCACCACCTATAATGCAATGGGAAATGCGATTGTAAGAGCGCCTTCGACAACAGAGCATGGATATAGGTCAATGCGACAAATTTTAATGGCGCTGTTTGGTTGAGCAAGCATACCCTCAGTCAGTCTGGCCAACAAACTGCTTTTGAATTATGGTATTCATAGAAGCGTTAGGTGGGTATCCTTCCTCTGCCTTGTCTGCATTGCTTTTCATGAACTTGGGCAGGGTCAGGAAATACTCATGAGCATCTTCATGGCGACCGGATTGCAAGGATTCGTTGACCACTGCAAGAAAACAAGGGCCACCGCCAAACCAATTCACCCATGTCGTTGCCCATTCGCTGCCTCCCATCACCTCAAACTTACGTGACAGATTAGGCAAATGGGCCGATGGTGCTGCCACTCGAAAGGTTAGCTGAACAGTCCGCCTCACTTAGCTGTTGGAGAGTACAGAGTGCTAAAAAGGGCTGAATCTTGGAGTGCACATAAGATTCATTTTCATCGTCATTGTCACGCAGATGGTGATGCAAGTAGGCTATGAATGATTGCGTGACCATGAGGGATTGCAGGACTGCATTAACGTAGCAGTTGCTGCCGTAGTTCCTGAGCCCCAAATTATCCTTGGAAATTTTTGTTTACTTGCAGTGGTCTGTGATTCTCTGAAACTTAATCACAAGGAAGGCGCATGGAAATACCATCGGGCTGTGCTCAACCTCATGCAGACATGGCAGCATATTAACACCCGCACAACTGTCGCAACCGCAACGTCATGCAGCAATTATCTGATGGACAGGCAGTGACTAAGTGTAAGTTCGATGATAAGCGATTCCAATAGTGCGATGTAACATGTGTTGCACAGCGTCCAAGTCGTATGATCACTGATCCACTATACCCTAAGGTCTGTCTTGATTCAAAACGACAAGAGGCAAAGGGCAACTTTTGCCAGTGGGTGGAGTGTAATGACGTTATTGATCACGTTCTGGCATTTTAAGTAGCAATTGCTTACCCCTTATTCGGATTTTCTTGCAAAATAAAGTCATAAATGCCTTACTTTACATCCCTAGTCCATGTTGTTAGAGTGGCAGCTATTGGGACGTTCTGCGGTATCTATAGATTGTGTAGACTAGTAACCGTATGCTTTTGTCGCAGGTAAACGCCCTGATTACACTTCTCTATCACATTTCCTCAAAAGTTGATGCATGAGAGATTTTATGTGCATCTTAATATGCGTGTTTTAATATGTACGTTTTAACTCCTTAAAACATGGAAGGCGAGAAGATACCGTGTGAGAACAATCAGGAGCAGCTGTAGTGACGCATGTTTACGAGCATTTGTTGATCGTAGTGCTAAAAAGAAAGCAGCTTATGAGCTGCGGCAGATGCCTGGATCACACTAAGTTCAATTGGTTGGCATGGAAGCAAAACTAAACAGCAGTTCCGCCAGGTCATCGTTTTTATGACATACTTTAGCCTCATTTGGGTGATTGTGTAATTAAACGCATTGGAAAACAGAGCAATAGGCGCAATAGCTGTCTGTTAGCGACCAAAGAATTAAATTTCTGTACAAGCCTTACGGACTTTTGAGAAAATTGTACCTGATTCAAACACTTGGCAATGGGCGCTCCAAGAAATGTAGTTTGAGATCCTAGGATCTCTAATAAACGAACATCAACGATAAAATTCAGCGGATTCAGAACAGCTAAGACGTGTTCACGTTCAATGCCACTATGTGGGCGCACGCCTATTTGTGCTTTAAATATCTGGAGGCTTTTTGATACGAACTCGTGGGTGGTTGGTGGTGGCTGTTGTCAGGTCATGGCAGAACGTAGATCGAGCTATGGTGAAAACGGCTCAGTGAGAGTAAGGGGGGAGTGGCGAGTGGGAGGTCGACGAGGATTTGCCAGCCAGGAACCACCGGTACGGCAGGGCAATAATCAGTTACTAAATTACAACACCTCACTACAGTGCTACACCCTTGCAACACCTCCACATTCCACCAACAATCGCAGCGATGCCCTCACTCGTTTGATGTACGTGTTCATGTGATGCTGGCAGCAGTACGGTATGCACAACGCACAATGTAATGATGCTGAGGTAACCAACCATAGGTATTGCAGCAGTATGTCGGTTTCTTGACTTTTTGGCGCAACGGTAGCGCATCTGACTCCAGATTAGAGAATAGCGTGTTTAAGTCACGCCGAGGCCAGTGCTTCTTCCCTCCGACTCTTAATCTACCTTTGTCACTGCCAACAGCACACCTCTCACTTGTAATACCCTCCTGCTAGCAGCTTTTTCCACTTAATCCTTGCTATTTCTACCGCCGTCATTTCTGTGCTGATAAACTATCACCCTAACTGATGGCTTTTGCATTGTATTTTCCCTTACTCCTAAATATTTTTATTTTCTCGCGTGTTTGATCAACATATGTGACAAAACATTCTACAAAATTGGATTGCTCATCACTGACGTGTCATGCTCGGAGAAATGATGAATCACAATAATGACTATCAAACGATGTAGAGCGCTGCAATAAATCGCTTATCGTAAAATTTGAAGCACCGCTCCCTCGAAGTCCAGTTGCATTCGATCCAGACCAGAGTAGCATCCCCAAATTTTTGCAGTGGTCACCCAGTAAACATGACGTCCTCTTTCCTATTGTGGTTTTTAATTTTGCATGATTGTTGCGCAACTCCTCCATGCAGCATCAACGTACAGGCGCTTCAGCCATCATCGCGTAGGCAAAGTAGGTTTTGCGATTACAACTTATTATCCGAGAATTAAAGGGTTCTAAACGACTTGTTATTGCCACCAATGCAAACAATACGTAAGCATCATTGCTACTTTTTGATAACCATGCCAAAGCGAGAACCATTTTCAGATCACAAACAACCCCATCGTTTTCTACAATTATAATGGACTGAGATTCGCAGTCAGTAGGTATGAATGCACAAAGACACACACAGGGCAAACTCGGCCTAATGATTAGCAAAGAAGGTGTGCATTCTTGCATCAAACGAGGCAAGTAGCGCTGAGAACTAAGTTACATTTATGTGTCAAATGTGACGGGTCCCGATCTGTGCTCGATCTGGTGTGCATAAAGGGGATGGCAGAAGTAGGTGGAGGAAATGAAAAATGAGCAGAACTCACTGCATTGGCGATGTCGAAGAAATAAGCAAGAGGAGAGGGAGGAGATGCAGAAGAATAGATGTTCAGTTGGCGGATGTCAAAGTAAAAATAAGCAAGCAATGGACAGCAAAGAAAATAAATTCTGCTCTGTAAAGATAAGCGAATTAAGGTGGGTACATGCGACTGCATCGACCTACTAGTTCCGTTAAGTGTGTTTAATGAATGGGGCCTTACTAGGTGTGGTAATGCACGATGCAAGTAGCAATGATTTGAAAAAAAAGGAGGAACGATACCAGAAGAGTGAGACACTCATGGAAGTAATGGTAGACTAGGCTGCATGCTAAACGTGTCAAGTGACCCTGCACGTGTATCCCGCTTTTACATATATGCAAGACAAAATAAAAAATACTCAGTGGATCCCAACGTCTCTCCAATCATCGGCTATTGGCAAGTGAATTAGTGGTCCAGTTCAGCCAATTCAATCATGCATTTGTTTTGGCTTAGAGGTCCAATCGCTGATCGGGTGGAAATAGGCCTGGTGCTGCATGTCACACTGACCTATACCTCACACAAATATTGCTTAATCTCTCATCTCAAAATTGCTTCATTTGGACTCTTTTATCACTAATAAGAGATGATTTAGTAAATTTATCAAAGGCAGGTAAGAGCTGCTGCTTAATTAGGGCCTATTCTTCAGATGATCGCGCGATGCGGAAAAGCGTGTTGGACCTCGTGGGCACCACTATTTTTCCTGAGCGAAATTTTTAAGTGTTTCCTCTCCAACACTGATTTTTCATCTATTTAAAAGGGATTGTAATAGCCAGCGATTAGTCACTCAAGTTCCTACTATTTATCAATCGCAGATATACAGTTTAAACATTCAGATGTGAGCATTTTTTGCGTGCATTTGCCTTAAATTCGGCACTGCCTAAACACCAAATTAATGACTTTACATGACCTAAATCATGGGCATGGCCGGCAAATAACACACCAAGGCAAGGATAAAACATAATATAAGATCGCTCGATTCTGCAGTCAGTTATTCGTTTAACCGATCCATACTCTTGACAGACAATGGAAATGCGCCCATGTGATGCTGCAGTCAGTACAGCAAATGACTATCAAAAGTTGTCCCACAACTATGCTACTTGCAAATTTGAGTAACAGTACTGTATTTTAACTTGAGGTGATTAAGCAGAAAGATGTTGGTTCTACTTGAAGACGCTGCAGTTTGCATTGAACATCAATCAGGCGATACCGTAAGTCGCCTCTGAATTTAACATTAACTTCTCTGATGTTAACTATTCCAGCATCAGAGGTAGTCAGGTTGGCTAAAATCCTATCAAATAGTAGTAAGGTTTTATCCTTGATGCCTAGGTGGTAGAATGCTTTCTTGAAAATTCTCATGTTTGCAATTCTTGCACACGCTGAGCAAATTTACAGCACGTAAGTTATAATAATTACCGTTTGAAGGAATAACCACCTTGAATGTTATAAGTCTAGTCATATGGACGTGAATGAAGATAATTTGAAGAAGCTGAGCTGCCTCTGACCAAAATCAATTGCATGATTTTGTCGTTCTAGGCTGTCATATACGGTACATTCTTAGAACCAATACTCGAAATGAAGAAAGATGGAAATGAATGACACGAGGCTGCGCTAATAAATACTAAATTTCGTTGTAAAGTAGCTAAGTGCGTTGAAGATATTCTGATTTGGAAAGATCCAACCCAAGTGCCAATCTGTTCGAATATGAATTTTGTCTTTGTCAGGGTAATGTGCGCTAAATTGAACCTAATTTGCAATGGAAACTATGTACAATTTACTAGTTTCACTGCTGTGAATTTGATCTTCATTCAAAGGAGTACAACATCGTCTTTACGGCGAATAATGCACGATGCAGGTTCGAGGTTCGGAGTTGTGGGGATTTCGAAATGCTGGGGGTATNCTTTACGGCGAATAATGCACGATGCAGGTTCGAGGTTCGGAGTTGTGGGGATTTCGAAATGCTGGGGGTATGTGTTAAGGTCCTGTAAAGGAATAGTGAGAAACAGCTTTTTGAAAGATGCATTAACAGTTTGGGTGTATTTTCTGACCACGACATAGCATGTGAATATTGCCAATGCTTTATGCACTTTATTAAATGTGATCTGATTGTCAAGTAGTTGCCAAATTTGTTGAATATTGGCTGGCTTAAAAACCTGCACAGTGCCTACTTTCTCTTTATCTTAAAATGATCCAGCGCACAAGTACAGCCTCGGTCTTTATGGGACCGGCTCAGTTTTCCTTGCCTCCATCCACGTTTCCTGCAGCACACTCGCAGTTACAATCCCACCTTAAACTACTCTGCCCCCGTAACGGCTGCTTTCATTATTTTCTGGTGGCACACATTGTCTCGGAGGTCGATTTAGTCAGTAAAAACCCTCTACTACGTGCAATCGTTAATTAGTGCAACAGAACCGTAGGTTGTTCTCTCTCATCCACCGTAAATGTTGACTACCGATTCTGGGCACCATTTCAATTTGGATTATATGTCTCCGTGACGTGATGTCAAGGTTTACATAAGGTTAAGTGATTTTACTGTAATGTGCTGACAACTCGAATCTTAGCGTTTCAAAATGCGCGTCGCAGACAGGGGAGACAAGCAAAACATCAGTGTACACCAGAGAGGGTGAGTAGCCCAAAATTCTTTAAGCATTCAGGCGAAACAAACTGTTCAAACAGAAAATATGGCGCATTTCTTGAGGTACTTGAGGTCGAAGATCGGGATGTAGCCCACGTAAGTTACAAAACAAATAATACTTTTTAGTGGTTCGAAAATGTAATAATGCTTACTGCTGATTGTGCTGCATTTCTTCTAAAAGATAATGCAAGATTTTTGTTTTTCCCACACCCACCGCACCCATGAGACAAAGTCGATAAAGATAAAACAAAATTTCTCCTTGTCATCCGAACTCTCTAAACTCACGTGAGCAAAGTCGATTAATGTTGAGCAAAATTCCTCCTAATCTCCACGCTCACTGCACTCACGTGAGCCTAATGCGGGGAGTTAAAGCACAATTTCGCATTTTCATCCATGGTCACTGCACTCACGTGAGCTTACTCCATGAAGTTAAATACAATGGCTACTTCCCATCCACACTCTCAAAACTCTCGTGAGCAAAATCGACAAATATTAAGCAAAATTTCTCCTTTTCAGCCACACTCATTGCACTCACGAGAGCCACACCGATAAAAATAAATAACAATTTTGCATTTTCATCCACAGTATCTGCACTCACGTGAGCCTACTCCATAAGGATAAAGCACAGTTCCTCCCTCTTATCGTCTGAAGGGGTACATTAACGTCGGAATTAAGAGGAATTGCATTGCAATGCACATTACGCAAATACGATTATTTTGAAACCGTTATTCGAAACGGGATTTCAACCTCCAAATTAGTTGTTTAGGCATGCAGGTCAATTATCACCTTCACCTCAACCCAGATGCAAATTCCAGCGATTGGGCCTGCGGGCGACTTGTGAAAAGTAGTGAGTGGTGGTGGTGGTACATGGAATTGCTGTAGAATGAATGGTGATATAACGCGTGCCAATGGTTATCTTCCAATGGCTCGGTGCAAATAAAACATGAAAATAAATTAATAGGACATTCACTGCTGCAATTTTACTTCCAAATCCTTTCAAGAAAATTCACAATGTTATCAGATTCGTGTCAAAATGCCCGTCAGGAAGAAAGCACCTGTTTGAGCGCACTTATTGCTACAACCAGAGAACAATGGGTTCATCGGCAAAGCTGTGAAGCTTAGCTAATTTATGAAGAAATGGAGTGAATAATCGCCTAAAATTCAACAAAGTAATATGTGCCAATGAATGCTCCTGCAAATCATCCATCCCGTCAACCTCTTCCCCACACAGGAAAAGTGACTAAATCATAATTAATGGGCTTAATAAATAAAACTTGCTTGTTGTTAAATAATGAAGGCTGAAGGGGACCTCCAGTCAATGCCTGATTCTTTGACACAGATGCTGCTTTTACGGCTTCAATAGAAGCGGTAAGTTAAGTGGGATGCCCTATTTACAAAAAATTGTAAATTAGTCTTGTTATATTTTAGCTGACGTGAATTTTAAGCCACTTCGATGCTGAAGATTCTTACAAACGCATACTAAGTGCACATCTGCAACGGAAGGAGCCATTTTTACATCTGTAGATTTAAAACCCATCAAATGGGGCTACCAACCCTAATTTTAACTATTGTTAGTTAAATTAGGTCGCTCCGAATATGTCTGGGTAGGATTGTGGTTAAAGGTCGCAAACTTTATAGCTTAGAAGTCTGTGGAATGGTCCTTGTTTCAATGAGCAGGCAGTCTTCTTCTTCGCCTTGTATAATATCTTGTGCACAACGGTCGTAGTTGCTTGCATTTCAGACATTATGAATGCATGGCTAACATTTAAGAACTCCATTATCAACTAATGCCATAATTTAGCTTCATCGTCTATTAATTAAAATATTTTGTTGCTTTAAGAGCCAAGCCATCACTCATGTGAAGTCTTTTAAAATTTAAGTGGCATTGGGCTTAGCATTACCTATTTCACTCACTATAAACTTCCTATAGGGGTGCTAGACCTCCATAAAAACTTAAGTAGACACAATACAATGGCAAAATTTGCATTGTTGACGTATGAAAGAACTTAGAGGCTTCGGGAATGGCTTGAAGACCATGCCATTTACTACGAGTACAAGAACAGAGCCCTAAGTGTCCACTAAACTAAAATGAGGTGAAACGAATAAATCTATCTATGAATTATTAAAATGAGCAATGAAGCACAATGCTATGAAGTGCAATCAGGTCTTACTTAAGTACAGATGACCCGCAGTAGTAGAACTGAGCATATATAAGTGAATTAAGGAAAATGCTGGAGGCCTCCAATGTCCACGAACATCGCAGACCCAAAGTATTCAAAAATGCATTCCAACAATTTTTCTATCAACAACATATTGGACGTTATACGGCAATTAGTAGGATGTTTTAGTAAATATTTATCCGTCTACGAACATAAAAGAGAGGCACCCAACTGTATACAAATCGAGAGACAATAGGTTTACCCACCAACACTGTTGGGTGGAGAGGTTTATGCTGTCACGTAATAAAGCTGTTACCAAAGGAAATAGTGGAAACGACCTTTAAGGAAGTCGCAAGTGGAAGTTTACTAGCTTACTGGCGTTGTAGGCGATCGGGACGCAGGTAGATAAAGCTCCTGTTTCTTATTTACTTTGACCCTCTTTAAACCATAGCCTGTGCATTTGGTTACCCCATCAATACACAAGCACAGAAAAGGGTATAGGTTCCATGAAATACTCGATAAAGAATGTGGAAGGTTTTACAGCAGTTATAACTTTATGCCTTAGAACCAGGAGAATGGACTCAATTTTGAATAAGAATGGTGTGCTTGTAATGTTTCTAAGTCCTACATGTTCAGTTATGGTACCTATGAAGCGAATTTGGTGAGACACGCGGCTCATTAAGCAGCCATTACTACCAAGCCATCTTTCAGCAAGTGTTTTAAAATTATCACATCAGCCAAATTCCAAATCCGTTGCATTAAATGTTGTGTAATGATGTTTATTGCGTATGGCTAAGGCGGAGGGGTGAATCGGTGATGATAAATAAGACATATGCTTCGTATTTGAAGGAAAAGTGTCTGTTAATTTAAAGAAGTTGAGGTTTGTGATGGGTTTTCGTACCCACAGTTGAGCAGAGATGCTACTTATGTGCATTTACTTAAGTAGAACACATGTGGGTACTCGAAAAGGAAAATGCAATGCTAATATTCCTCCAAATGATGGCAAAGCGGCGTGGTATTCGAGGTAGTTACTTGGAATTTTATTAATTGGTCACTGTTTGCGATGCAGCCCAAATGAGGACTTAAGCTTTTATGATTGATTGTCGCGAAAGAACAGATTACTTTCCAAGGCCTTTGTTATTTAAGACGCTTTTGTTCTTTGGGCTAGAAAAGCCTTTATTTAATGCTTGCTTTGAGTCCCTGTGTGACATTCTCCTCTCCTGACGATACAAACGCACTTCAAATGATCTTCTAATTGACTTAAAACTTGTTCCACACGAAATCATTTAAAGTTTCCCTTTCAAAACTAATGTTTACATATTTTTAAATCACTAATGACTTAAATATCTTAGCTACAATTCTTGCTCTAAAGTCTGCCGTAAAATTGGAGCCACGTGGGAACACTTCCTGTACAAATCTGCAGTTGTATCACAGTAGCATGAATTATGGAACGCGGATAAGTGCAGCCTCTTCCAGCAAACTTGGGTCTCGAGCACAAATGTCATGGTAAAGAGGCCCACGAGTCATTCCCAATGCATAAGATGCACTCCTGCGAAGGTGAAATAGTGTATGCCTTCGAACTGCATGGTGTCCCCAGCTGTGTTTTTTTATTAACTAACTGTGGAATGCAAGTCAGTTGTCGCAACAAGACGATCAGTCTGCAACTAGCCGTTTGTCTGTGTTCAAATACAGCTTAATTGTCCACTTCAGTTGCAAAAGAACTGTCAAAAAATTCGCGGCACTCTTTTAAAGCGATAATCCGATTGTGACCCTTACTTAATCATTTCCAATTTTGGAAAACCTTCTTTATCAAAATGTTTAATAAGTAGTCTTTAGATGATGCGATGCATTAGGGAATAAATAATTTTTTATGAATAGTTAAAGCAGTGGTCGCCCATCTCTGTGTGATTGACTGCTTACTGCATGGGGGTGGCATAGCTAGGGGGAATCATTGAGTTGAAACCAACTAAACAGAGACTGCGGACTATTAAACATTGTCGATGCCTCTACAACAGCCAGTCCTAGGTCTGTTGTCCTATGAAAGTGTCCTCGTATAGTTTTGTTTGATTTTATTGTGTACAAAAGGTAAGGCTCTCATCCATATCTTTGCTTCCTCGCCGCTTGGAGATGCATTTTGGTAGTACGTAGTGTGCAAGTGGAGCAGGAAACCTTCGAGAGAGAAGCTTCATCAGTGAAGCTCTCAGCGAGCAAGACAGGTTTCATTAATCACCTTTATGGTATTAAAGGCTTAATTGCCCAATAAAGACCTCCTTCGACATTTCTTCACCTTACTTCTTATCTTTGTGTTAGGTTGTAACGTGCTGTGCAGTGCCGAGCATATCGTGCCTCATTTGCACACAGAACTACTTATTCACTTCTAGTAATGCATCGCAGGAATGCTCATCTCGGCAATAAGCACACAAGTCCACCACAGCTCCCTTAACTGAGAGAAAAATGCAGAGTTGCAAGCAGCATTTACTCCTGAAAGCTTCCACTTTGGCACACAAAGTTGTAGCCTTGTCTGCACTGTGGTAAAACGTGACATTTTTATTCCTTAGAAGTTTCCTCTCTTGAGGCCTGATTTCTCTTACTCCCCATCAGCACTCGTAGTCGGTTTGAACTGTACAATTAATTAGTAGAATGCCAAGACCAGTAAAAATACTTCACTAAAATACGCGCACGAACACAACCCCCGATGCGCCTTCAGACCTCATTCGGCAGTCTCGCAGCATTAGCTGCATTCCTATCTTCAAATACTTTGGGTGAAGGGCAGGCAAATTAACAGCATTCTAGTCCGGATTTAAGCAAGTACAATGGCGAAGTCACACGACTAAATAATCCATCTGCGAGAGTTGCATTTGCATCGACTGCGCAAAAGACAGCCACTCAGCCATCTTTGTGAACCTCTCTAAACTTTAGCCGGTTTCTCCACAATGCGCCTACGCGCAGAGAACACGGTCCTCTTACCATGGGTATGTTCAAGCCGATCTCATCCATGTGTATTCTAAGCTTAGGCTCACCTAATTTGGCCCAAATCTCCTCCATTTATTGTACTTCTCAATCACATCGCTGCGGCGAGGTAATGCACGAATGAGGTACAAGACATCTGAGCCAACTTTATGCCATATTACTTCCCGTTCGACACAGCGAAGCATCAGTCGGTGTGGGAAAAAGGACATGTGGAAAAATTCATTGCTCGCTACCACACCGCTATTGTTTCTTAGATAAGCCATTATGTCTAACCTCCAGTGATCCATTTTAGAACACCAAAGCTACCTTATTCAGACCATGCTAGCGTTTGCGGAGGCAAAGGAAGAGGTCGAGTCACAGGCACATACAAAGGCACGCACAAAGGCCAAGCAGCAACAACAACATAAGCGGTATACCATTTGAGCAAGGATAGTCAGTCGGCCAGAGAAATGGATTACCAAGCTGCTTTCGTTTGACCCTCCTCGACCTCAGGGCACATATGAAACCCAAATCTATGCCATGTCCGTTTGCATGCAAGAACGCAGATCTGCCGGTTGAGTAAAGCTTGATTCCAACGCCGGTGATGTAAATGCTGCAAATAAACCAAACCGAGTTGCATAGCGTTTAAATGGCCTCTTTTCACCTTTTAAATGCATTGGTAGCCGTTAGACGGGAGCAGGACAGCAGAATGCCTAATTGGGTAAGCTCTTTAACCTCACCAATTTCGGAGATCAACCTGGTGGCAGTGCATAGCACTCCTGCCATCTTTGCTTATGGTAACAGAGAACTTGGTATTTAATTGATCGTCGTGATGCGCACAGCCTGTATGCCAATCACCTATCATAGCAACTTGGTGCAAAAGGGCTACCGATAGCCATTTCTCTAGGTCTAGTCCTTCCTTTAGGAACGTATTCTGTCCTTGATTATAGACTTTATGCTCACC
Source organism: Taenia asiatica (assembly GCA_001693035.2). Lineage (NCBI taxonomy): Eukaryota > Metazoa > Platyhelminthes > Cestoda > Cyclophyllidea > Taeniidae > Taenia > Taenia asiatica. Next base: position 13,157 of record LWMJ02000816.1, read on the forward strand.
ATTCACGCACTCTCTTCCATTCTCAGCAAATCTTTGCCGCCTGAAATGCTCAGTGCTTTATTGCAAAAAATAGCTAAAGAGGACATGTTTTCTGCATGGCATGGACAGCTAAATCGCTTCGATGTGTTCGTGGACCAACGATTTCCCACCGCCAGATATCCTCTTCAACATTGAAGAGGACCTAGGCCTTTCTTTGCTAAAATACTGTAATTACTCAAATGTCAACCCTTCCATTCGGCTAACATGGACGGGAATGGAACTAGGCCTGAGTAGGGTAGTAGATGGGAAAGAACACAAATAGCCCTTACGCATCGGGGAGGTGAAGACCTGACGGGATAACCTTAGGTATTTGCTAAAATGGACCAACGAAGTCTACTTTTGGAAACGGGGATCTCTAAAACAGGATGTGAAGAGGGGGGACCGTAGACACGTAGATACGATACATCTCGGTATGTAAGTGCTGGCGCCCTTTAAAAGCTTGGAGCATTCAGAGTGCATCAAAACCTAATTCCATCTTCTCCAGTTTGAAAAAATGTTCGGTTTCTTTAAAACAATCGGTAGAATCAAGACATTATCTAAAGGTAGCCCCAGGCCATATTGAATGGTAATATCTGTAATTGACTTGATTTACCTTGTAAATCATTATTGCCGCTCGCGAGTGCCCATCTCATTAGATCTCACTTCACTACCCTACAGTTTTACAAATCGCCTCGCGGACAAATGAGCCCCTTAGTAGCATTAAACGACTATTTTACTACCTGCGTGTGCTGCCACATAATCAGTGCCCAGTCAGTCCAACAGTCACATGCATAAGACACAGATCAGTTCGCTGCACACGCATTGTCGTCTGGTGGTAATCGAGCTTAGAAGTTTCCCACCTAATAATTATCTCCTTTTATAAAATTACGCGTGGTACAAAGAACAATAGGAGATTTATAGAGCAGATTGGCTGTGTTGCCCACTCACATCACTCCAGCACATCTGGGGTGACAAACTCCAATTGTGCATTATTGTAAAGGTGATTTGTGCATACTCATTGCTCTAAGCGGAGTCCTTTGATTGTCGCAACGGCCCACTCGTCGATCCTGATCCTACCTTCAAATACACAGGCATAGACTAAAGACGATGAAAAAAACTAGCATTCTGAAATGTGACATTAGATAATAAGAATCACAGCGAGCGATAGAAGTCACGCCATGTGCGGTAGACTCTTTTGTTGTAAAGACCCATGGCAAGAATCCTTGGGAGGCATTGTTGCAGTTTTCACAGGAATCAATAAAGAATTCGTGGCGTTCTCCGGGCAAAAATACCATCTTTGTGGCAAATTGGTGTTCTTCCATTATGCGTGGCATATGTTCACAGAAGAAGGCGAACCATCCGATGCAGAGATTTTGATGTTCATGCGAGAGCCGCTTGAATGAGATGGGGTTTTGGAAAATGTCCTGAATGAAATTCACCCCATCAACCATGCTCAGTAGAAGCCAATTTTTAAGAATATCATTAGTGAATGGATCTGGTGGGTGCAAGATGGCCCGTAGAAGATCCTCAACAGTGTGTAGAGTAGAAAACGGATCGAAATCCACTACAGTTGGCTCGTTCGTGCGCGATGTGGAGGGTGCCAACTGGCTTATTTCTTCCGTGACCACCATCCCCGCGTCGAACTGTTGAATCCACTGCCGCATAACGTCGACGTCTGCTGGTGTTGCACTTTGGTTTTGATGTGCTAGGCTCAGGACGCACCTCCTCTTTCCCACTTCCCTTAACTTCTTCATCCATTAATGAGACCTTTAATAAGAGAGCAGCAAGGGGTTAGTAAGTTTCATCAGTGGTCGTAGCAGATTGCACAGGTTAAGGAAAGTGGTGGAGAAAAGAAAAGTGCGACGAACCGCGTTCGCTCTACCAGAGGCGCTCAATGAACCGATACTCCAGCAAAACTTGCATATATATATATACATATGCAAACCAAAACCTGAAATCCACTCAGGTCCAGAGGCGTTTAAAATGCGTTTTTTAGGCCTGATCAGTGTCCGAAGTAAACCGGAATAGGTGTCATGAAGAACTCCAATCAGCAAGCACTCGCAGCTGAGTGAGAAATCTTAGAAAAACCTCATGTAGAAAATCATGCATATGCCCTACAGATATTACTAGATTATTAAACGCCAAGTGTTGTTCTCTTTGACAATGTTCCACACTGAACAAAATGTTAAATATAGATGGATGGGGTCTCGCCATCTTCTTGTATTCATCAGTAGGTCCGTGACGGTTTTGCTTCCTGGACCACATTTACATTGTTGTGGAGTAAAAGGTTGTGATAGATTGTGTTCACATTTAAACATTTTGGCACCGAAAGCATTGATGATATAATAAATGCCATAAACCAGCTCAAATCAGCTTTGCAATTCAAAAAACACTCCCACCCTATAAGGTGGTGGTGAATTGCAACCATGTGGAACACTACATTATTGGATTCGCAACACTGACCTCCACGAATGTCCTTGCTTCCGCCTGCAGTTTGCACTTATAAGAAATGGTCGAAAAGTCTTAACGAATTGTATTTCGCAAGTGGAAGTGGCCAAAGTCCCTTCGCGACCTTAGCCTGTGGTGCAGTGGTGGTTGGGTGGAAGGCCTTGTGCAATTAGGCGACTGATTGTTAGGCATCAGTCATTAATTAACCTGCCATTAACAAATGTGTTCCCGACATTAAAAATGGCCGTGAATTCCACTTCGTCATCTTATTTGCATTATGTTAAGCTTCCATATTGTATCCAATGATACATTTCTTCTCTATCCTGAGTAAAAAGTCGAAGAGGTGGAAAGTTGACGCAACAACACGCAACTATGATGTCTTGATCAACAAAACTCGCAGAGGCTGTTCTGAGAGGTAAAACTTGCTTAGTTAGACCCACATTCAAGGAGACCAATACAACATGAAGACGCGCAGCTTTTTTTGGCTTCAATTGTAAGGAGGCTTGTTGTCAATCCAAATAAGACGATTCATCAATGGTGCCAACTCATTTCCACAAGTCAACCCCTTCCCCACCACAAGAGTTACATCTTGAAAGTTATTCGTTGAGACGGACGTGAGCTCTGAGATATCGCCCGACACTTTGGGGGAATATCAAATCGCCTAGCTAGAGAATCCAGAATACATCGAGCGTCAACACCTGCTTGGCGTCGACCAATCTCCCCTTATTATACCAATTTAGATAACTCCTAAACTTGTCGACTGAATATTTCCCACCAGATTCTATGAGCGCATCAACTTCTTAGCCCACTTTTTAAAGTTGGCGGCAATTCTGTTGTCTCTTAGTGCATGGTACTGGACGAATATAAGTAGAGGGTCATGATAAGTGTGTTTTTGTGAATAAGTCAGCAAAGAACTGAAAAGCAGGGAGTGTGCAGGCATTTTTTAATAATTAGGCAGGTTGTGGTGTGCCCCTGCGATCCGCGAACTTATGGTGATTCTATAGCTAAAGTTTCCGAAAAAGTGGAATTCGTACAAAAGCACATGACAATGCCACTCATCACTGCCCATCTCGGCTTCAGATGTGATTGGTTAAGCCAGAGTGAGGTAGACGCATACTGCCCCACGCCAATTGGAAGTAAAAGAAACTGGCAGGGTTATGGAACGAACGGCCTGCCTAAGGTTGGCCAATCATTGCCCTCGGACATGAGATTCCATCTCATTCAAAGTACTTGTGCCACAAAACTACTAAAGTGGGAACTTCACCACTCTGATTCATGTAGAAACCTGATGCGAGAATTCATGGTTTTGACTTCCTGTTCTCATGATGCATCATCACTACACTACGTTTCCAAACGGCATTACAGCTAACGCTCATTAGTGTGAAGGTCATGCCTACTCAAGAGGCGCACACAAGAAAACGCCAAGTGTTGTTCTCTTTGACAATGTTCCACACAGAACATGAGGTTAAATGGAGATGGATGGGGTCTCGCCATCCTCTTGTAGTCATCAGTAGGTCCGTGACGATTTTGCTTCCTGGACCACCATTACATTGTTGTGGAGTAAAAGATTGTGATAGATTGTGTTCACATTTGAACATTTTGGCACCGAAAGCATTGATGATATAATAAATGCCATAAACCAGCTCAAATCAGCTTTGCAATTCAAAAAACACTCCCACCCTATAAGGTGGTGGTGAATTGCAACCATGTGGAACACTACATTATTGGATTCGCAACACTGACCTCCACGAATGTCCTTGCTTCCGCCTGCAGTTTGCACTTATAAGAAATGGTCGAAAAGTCTTAACGAATTGTATTTCGCAAGTGGAAGTGGCCAAAGTCCCTTTGCGACCTTAGCCTGTGGTGCAGTGGTGGTTGGGTGGAAGGCCTTGTGCAATTAGGCGACTGGTTGTTAGGCATCAGTCATTAATTAACCTGCCATTTAAAAATGTGTTCCCGACATTAAAAATGGCCGTGAATTCCACTTCGTCATCTTATTTGCATTATGTTAAGCTTCCATATTGTATCCAATGATACATTTCTTCTCTATCCTGAGTAAAAAGTCGAAGAGGTGGAAAGTTGACGCAACAACACGCAACTATGATGTCTTGATCAACAAAACTCGCAGAGGCTGTTCTGAGAGGTAAAACTTGCTTAGTTAGACCCACATTCAAGGAGACCAATACAACATGAAGACGCGCAGCTTTTTTTGGCTTCAATTGTAAGGAGGCTTGTTGTCAATCCAAATAAGACGATTCATCAATGGTGCCAACTCATTTCCGCAAGTCAACCCCTTCCCCACCACAAGAGCTACATCTTGAAAGTTATTCGTTGAGACGGACGTGAGCTCTGAGATATCGCCCGATA
>LWMJ02000817.1:4430-28783 GCA_001693035.2 Taenia asiatica
CGTCCTTACCAAAGCCTCACCGTTCGCCTGCCAAATAAGTTTAAATTCATTGTTACATTAGTTACATCGAAACCGATCTTGGGGCCAGAAGTGATGACCATTGGCTAGAAATCATCAACATTACATGACGTTGGCTGTAAAACTTTAGTAAGAGGCCCATTTCTATGTTCCATAATGAACATCTGGTTGGTGGAAATTGAGTCCTGACAAACCGTTTTGCTTTGATCGAACAAGGTGTCATTGCAGCACGTCCGGTTACTAAGGCTGTTACATTCTGAGGTCAGGGGGGATAAGTAACGAGTCAGACCAGCGATTTTCGTGATTGTGCCTCATGACATGTATAGCTGTGTCCGGATTGTGGTCTCAGGTTTGGTAAATCTTTAAAGTTAGGGCAACCCATGTCCCTGTAAGGGCACACTTTATTGTAAATCGTTCATTTATGTTTATAGCCGGTCGCTACTCTGCGAGCACGTCTCACAAGTAGTATCAACAAGGCGAAATGCCGATTAACTTCTGTGGAATAAGCTACACAATCGCCAGTTTAAGCCAGGCACCGGAGGAGCTCGCCATCGGTTATAACTTTCCAGTAAGTAATGCCAATTTGAAGGGTCAGTTTAATGATTACAACATACTGCGTTCTCATTGCTTTCACTGCATACAAGTAGAGACTAAGTCTGCCTTGGTTGTCATGAGACAGATGCAAAAAGTGAAAGTTAAGCATCAAATTTAGTCCATAGACTGATTGTTGCATCCTCAAGGAGTAATATGACCTTGCTGTCTGCGTTAAATGGCGATACATTTTACAAAAATGGAGCAATTGAAGTTGCTTCGTAGAGCGCATTAACTAAATTTTAGAGGATAAAAAACTCTCTTCCGCATCAATGCATTTGAGCGCTGCTACGATCAACTTGAATTGGATGCAAAAGTCATGCTTTAATTTGCAAGGCGGCTTTTCCATTGTGGTTTTCTCTGTTTCTAAGCAATCTTTTATTAGTTAACTAATCTTTGCACGAACGCGTTTATAAGATGTTCCATTCTAGTTTTTATTTCCAAAAGTTGAAACAAATCAGCAGGAATTCGATTTTAACCTTCCACTCCTTAGTCAGAATTCACAGCATAAATTCACCAAGCATTGTCTTTTATAATTCCATGATTCACTCTACATCACTATTTGACTCTATGCAGTGAACCGAGTGCTAGCAAAGCATAAATTTAGTGACCAGGCGCAATCTCCGTTTCTTCTTCTACCATGAAAGCTTCAAGTTCGTTTCACTCTAAAGCAGAAGGCCTTAGGTAAACACAAATTTCCGTGGTTTGTGAGTTACCATAAATAGCTGAGGCAGACAAACTTCACAAACGCACATATCTCTGGTCTCCATACCTGTTCTACACATTGTCAACAAGCAACCTCTGCGTTTTTATCCTACTTGTTGCAAGGCCATGAAGGTAAATGAGGAAGAGCTATTACTTCAACGCTTTCTAATCCGAACATTGCCTATGATTCCCGTAGCCTAGAGAAAAAGAGCCTTTGTCCAAAAAAGCTGCACCATCATCTGCCTTGTCTGATGATGCTAAGATCTACCCATTCCTGTGTCTAAGCAAATATAGTGGGGCAAATCAATGACAAAGCCATTATTTAAACTGGCAATGCTAAGCATTTTTAAGCATTCCCAGGTAACGAATAACTGAGTTTGTGCACATTAGAAGCTTGGTAAATTGAGCTGCTTTTTGATGAGCATGGCACCACCGTTGCTATCACCCTCAATCCTCTTGGAGAACACGTCGAAAAGTCCCCAGTGCAACAAGTTATACCAGTTGGTAAGGCACTTCTCATAGTACTTGATGCACCATATCCGCCAATTTATTGACGCAGCAGCCAGTGGAGAGCTATTGAAGTTACCAAGACCTTGGAAGAACTTCACAAGGCATTCCATATGACTTGACTTATCCACCGTTCCATTGATAAAGACTGCAATAGTCAACGTTTGGTGGGGTGCAAGTAAATCCATGATGGTGATTAGGTCATCCTTGGCAAACTGCGAAGGTTCCATGAGGAAGATCAAGCAGTCATACCGGTCATAGTCTCCTCGTTTCTCTATAACAGCGATCTTTTAAACAATGTGAACCATACCATTTCTGGTTAGATTAGTGGCACCTAAGCATCCAAGCATAATAAAAGTATGCATGCTCCAGCAAAACTCGGCCATTGTATTGTAACCCAACCATGGAAGGCATAATTCTTGCATCTGTAGCATAAGTACTTCACTTAGCATCATTGCCGCACCACGACTCGGGTAAATGCAAAAGTGCACTGATTTGCGAGCTTCGTCTTGCGGATTTGATAATAAAAATTGTTTGCAGGAGTCAGTTTGGTTCTTCTGATAACGAATGGCCTCCAAAGTGTTCTTAAAAGAAGTAGGAGATGGTTGAGGAATGAGTAGTTGACACAAGCGCATGTCTAGCCACGCCCATTGGTTAACGTGCTGAGACAGGGCAGCGGCGATAGGCCGTGTTGTAAAGACCCATTTCCAGTATGGAATACCCAAGGCAAGATTAGCCAAATCCGAAACGTGAAGATATTCGCAAATTTTTAGGGCCAGTTCAGGCGGCAAATCTGTAATATTACGTCGTGAACCACCTTTTGCCTAAAATGTTTCGAAAGCATGCTACCGTTGATAACGTGGAATTCGGATAAATGATAGTAATGAGCAAGCGAGTAATTAGGAGGAAAAAAAATTACGAAATGCGAGGAACAAAAAAATGTTGCTAAAGCGTACTAGCACAGGTTGATGGCTAGGCAGAAATCTCGAGGCTTAAATAATTGGCGCTCATAAGAGGGGATGGGAATGACCTCACCTTGACGTAAACACATTGGTTTTCTACGTAATGTCCAATCCGAACGTAAAATATGTTGGTTTGTTATAAATTTTGGGGTATTAATTCGGCTTCGCAACAACGCCAATGACGAATGACGTCACTCTAAACGGCGCAGCATTTTTAGATTGACGGAAGTGGCAGCAGTCGCGACAGCTGTGAAACGGATGTACTTCCAATATGATGGTGTCCTTGCTACGAACAGCTGTTTGTTATGGTTAGACTATTAGCTGATCGGATAAGGCTGGTCAGTAAAGCATTCATATGGTAGTATGATGTGAATGGGTCCTGATAAACAGTGGGCACATCCTAACCGGCAGTATGCTTACTCAGACACGGATGACCTCATAAGACCTTGTTATCATCTGCATGAACCAAATGTTTATCACGCGGTCTCTGACGCATCGACTTTTGGCCTCATCAGAAATGCAATGGAGATTTCGTCAAATAATTGACGCTGCAACGAATTCGAGCATACTCTGAGCAGCAAATTTGTCTTATAGTAACACTGAGGCAAGGATTCCGAATTTTCGCATTGCATCTATGTGCATAGGAGGGTGGATTGTAAGACAATCTTCTTTCAAGTTTCTCTGGCACGCATACTACTTGAATTAATATGTAATCTGCGTAAAATATTTTTAAACTCTGCAGTGCACTAGTGCCAGGAATGAGGGAGGTTTAACCACAGTACATCTGTATTAGACCACCATCTCCTTTTCCAGATGGTGTACACTGGATACCAGCTGCGATAGCGTTAAACTGATGCACTCAAACCAAGTGGAAGGGAGGAGAAAGTAGCACATGGAAGTGGTTGATGTCATAGCTTGCCCATAATTTTTGCGGCAACTTTAGTTGTGGTCTTCTGATGCCTCTGGAATTACAAGGTGGGAGGTTTGGAGTGACGAAGAGATGAAGAGGTAGACGACGAAAGCGAAGGATGAAAAGAAGACCAAAGGCTTGGAGGGACCAAAACAAGCGGTAGGCACTGGCAAATAACAGGATAGCAAAAACGGCACCGCAAAGCAGGAAGGATAATAGCAGAAGATACAACGCGTAGAAGAGCATGTATGACGGCTGGTAGTGTGATTGTCGTCTTCGCATTCGGCACGTGTGATTCGATTGGTAGCTCTTGTCGCGTGGTGCCTATCAGCAACATCTAATGTTTGCTTTGGACAGCAGTCCTTGCAAATGGTTTTTTGGGTGCAGAATTCATCTGCTGTTGGCGCTTTTTACTTTGCATGGATTTTGTGCACCCTAGTGCATGCAAGGGGCGAAATAGAATGAGAAGGACTACAGATAATAATGTACACGAACAGCTGTTTGTTATGGTTAGACTATTAGCTGATCGGATAAGGCTGGTCAGTAAAGCATTCATATGGTAGTATGATGTGAATGGGTCCTGATAAACAGTGGGCACATCCCAACCGGCAGTGTGCTTACTCAGACACGGATGACCTCATAAGACCTTGTTATCATCTGCATGAACCAAATGTTTATCACGCGGTCTCTGACGCATCGACTTTTGGCCTCATCAGAAATGCAATAAAGATTTCGTCAAATAATTGACGCTGCAACGAATTCGAGCATACTCTGAGCAGCAACTTTGTCTTATAGTAACACTGAGGCAAGGATTCCGAATTTTCGCATTGCATCTATGTGCATAGGAGGGTGGATTGTAAGACAATCTTCTTTCAAGTTTCTCTGGCACGCATACTACTTGAATTAATATGTTATCTGCGTAAAATATTTTTAAACTCTGCAGTGCACTAGTGCCAGGAATGAGGGAGGTTTAACCACAGTACATCTGTATTAGACCACCATCTCCTTTTCCAGATGGTGTACACTGGATACCAGGTGTGATGGAAGTGGTTGATGTCATAGCTTGCCCATAATTTTTGCGGCAACTTTAGTTGTGGTCTTCTGATGCCTCTGGAATTACAAGGTGGGAGGTTTGGAGTGACGAAGAGATGAAGAGGTAGACGACGAAAGCGAAGGATGAAAAGAAGACCAAAGGCTTGGAGGGACCAAAACAAGCGGTAGGCACTGGCAAATAACAGGATAGCAAAAACGGCACCGCAAAGCAGGAAGGATAATAGCAGAAGATACAACGCGTAGAAGAGCATGTATGACGGCTGGTAGTGTGATTGTCGTCTTCGCATTCGGCACGTGTGATTCGATTGGTAGCTCTTGTCGCGTGGTGCCTATCAGCAACATCTGGTGTTGGCTTTGGACAGCAGTCCTTGCAAATGGTTTTTTGGGTGCAGAATTCGTCTGCTGTTGGCGCTTTTTACTTCGCATGGATTTTGTGCATCCTAGTGCATGCAAGGAGCGAAATAGAATGAGAAGGACTACAGATAATAATGTACTTCGTTTGAAATTCGCAGCCATGTCGAAACTGCTTGCCCTCGACATTGTCCTTCAATGTTGTTTTACGGAGCAGCAAGAGCAGTCTAATTTATTGATTGAGTAAAGAAATTGGCAATTCACTTCTATTAACTGCTGTCAGACTAGCAAAGACGCGTTTCTGACAATTATCCTTAATTGTATACGTAGGCCGACTTGTGCCCTGCAATAAGGATGACAAGGGCAGTAATTTGACCCCTCCGGTAGAGGGGAAAATAGATAAATAATGAATTGAGAGTAGACGGGAAATTGGGAGAACAGATGGCAAAGGGGGGCGAGTTAAACTAGTCACTGTCACATCTAGTTGAGTCCAATGCTCGCAAAGGCTTTAATGTCATGTTTTGCAAGTGCATTGCCATAAAGCCAATGAAGCGTTAAGAAAAACATCATTTTATTATGCTTATGGCCAACTCTGCCTCCAACAGAGGGTGCACCAAGATAGGTTGAAGAATGTTTTGGAAATCAGCTAATGCTCGTCGCATTAGGCGCTGAAGCTGACCTCCACGTTACAGAGTCAGAAGAGCATTGACTCAAAATTATAGAGCCTGTTTGAAAGCACAAAAGCTTTTGTTTCCTCAGTCTGCTGCTGTCACTTCCGCTTGTCAGTACAGTTACCTGTGTGGGGAGGATAATGCAGACTAATAAGAGGGCAGCCTTCCTCTTCACTGCGTTCATCCTTGTATGGTCGACACAAAGTCCTAGGTCAAATATATGCCTTTTGCATGGTCTGTTCTCCTTTTGGGTAAAAGACGAGGCCACCAGGTCAGCGAAGAAGCACTGTTCCAGAAGTGTTAGTTTAATGAATGCAGCTAAGTAACTGCACAATCTAGCACCAATCCATATGCAGCATTCAATGGGATGGCCAACAAACAGCTCCTACCTATCCAGCCAGCTCCTTTAAGTATTCTTTTCAAAATTAAGTTCAAATTGCAAGTTTTAGAGATTTTAAATTGTGGAACTTAACTTCGGCATCGAAACGTCAAGCAGTCACCTAAGCCTAAATTTACTGCAATTCTTTCAACTAGAAAAGTGCAGTTTCATCACCTTAGCCGTATTTCTATGGCTGCTGTTTGACTGATGAGCGTTTTATTACCTCTGAAACTTCCCATTGAGTGGCTAGGTCTCGATTTACGTCACTTACTATACGAAACATTGCCTTTTGCTTTCAGTGATGGCCAATGGGCAAGACGGCGGCTGCTTGTTTCAAGCCGCACTAGTTACTTATCCATTCATTCGATGTTGCAGTAGAAGTACGCGATTCAATCTTTTCATTCATTTGCTTCCCATACCTCAATAGCATTAGCTATGTTGTTGCATCATTTGTGCCAATGCGCCAAATATTTAAGTCAAACTAGTATTTAGCCCCTTTATATAAGAATAAAGTGGAAGCCGCCCATTGTAATGAACTCTGTGCTTGAAGGCTGGGGTGCATCAGAGTTAGCGTCTGCGTAATAAACGCATTTGGGTTTGGCTTTTACAACTTTTGGGTAAGCTTTAAAGCTATACAATTTTGTGTGACCTTGTCTGAATGACTTCCAAATTTGTGCGGGTAGATGAACACGAGTTAAAGCACAATCATTAAATGAGAACGAAGTGAGAGAATTATTAGTCGCACGAGTGGATTAGGCGACAATCAAAGCACGATGAGATGAGACTTCGGTCCACCGAGAGTGTTTAGCCTGTCTATTATCCTCGCGCCTCCCATTACTGTTTGAATAAGTGGTAAAGGAGTGTTTCGCTTGGTCGAGCTTTTTAATCCACTGAGAAAATGTGCATTCTAGTGGTAATAGATTTGAAGCGGCTCTTGGGATGTCTCGACGATACATATTGACATCAATGTAAAATTAATGGATTCGAGTAAATAACATCTGCTGCACACTGCAGAGCCCATGTGAACTTCAAATAAAATAGTGTCACCATTGTCGTTTCCGTCCTTCAGCTATCACCTAGAAGTTACAAGTGCAAGAATAAATAAGCACGTTAATTTATAGCAGGCTTTGACATCTTGACTCAGCTGCCATTTAATGAGTAATTCGCGCAATGTAGCATAGTCTCCACCACTTTTCTTTTACCATGCAGCAGCCTCTTGCCTAGGTGCTTGTGGTTGTGGTCTTGTTCGAATGAAAGCATGAACTGACACTATGTTCCGCATCATTGGAAATAGATGCATTGATGATCGCTAAGTCGGCATTTATTTTGTGCTTGCATCCTTAGTGCATAAAAAATGACAATTGTATTTTGGACTTTTTTATAGTTGGTAATACCCAGCCTCGACTTGTTACACTAAGCTAGTGTAGAATGTCGCAACTTGGTACAGTTTAAGAAAGGTGAACTTCATAGCCTGGAGGTCTATCCCAGTTCTGCATAATTTGCAATGGCCACACAAAATGTCTATTTGAATAAAAGTAAATGGCAATGAAATATCAGGGCACGTATGCGCAAATGCCTTTACGACTTAAGAATACAAATCGCTGAGATACAGGTTAAGTCAGATGTGCTAGTTCAGAATCTGAAGAGTGAACCGGCTAACATTGTCGCACACAGTGATAATCCTCTCGGACACCGGTGTTGGCCAAATCGCAGTTCTGATAAGCTCTGCTGACCTTGACTCAATTAATGAGCTTGATCATCCAAGGTGTATTTAAGCAGTTTACTTCAGATCGGCTAATAGTCTCCATTCTACCGTCGTCATTCAAAAGTAGGTGTTAAAGCGAATTCAAACATTGATTTTATGCGGCGTTAATTTGCCTTCACCACTTGACCTACCTGGAACACGAGGAAGCAGAGCTTTGTTGATTCCTCACTTAGTCGCATTCAGGCCGTGGGAGTGAGGGTGATAGAGAGGTGCTGATAATAAGTGAAATTGAGAGAAGTACGGTTAGGATTTGAGGAGGTAGAATCTCAGTTGTAGGCAGAATGACAAAATAGCAATAGATTTTATGCAAGGTCGCAGAGGTAGCACACTCCGCTCAGATGGTCGGCCTGTGTTGACAGTGGGGTCTTTGGGGTCACGGATGCCCGTCGAGGGAAGTTAAGTGAGAGAGGGCGAAGAATAGGGAGAGTAGACCATGTTTTGAACATGATAAAGTGCCTGCACTGGCATTCGTATCTGCCGGCTTTTGTCTACTCAGCCAACGAACATCTACGCCATTCCCGAACTTCTGTCGACTAAGCTTCTGGCCACCCACGAGCCCCCAAACGAGCTGAACAGCATGAATTGTAAACTAATTTGGGTAGGCAACCTAGCGACGTATATGGAGAACTATGGTGCAGAAGAAGGAAGAGCTTGTAGTTTCAAAACTCAAGAAATGGGATCCAGATTGTCCGGTTTTCTCTTAGTGATAAGAAATGGTCAAAAGCGTCCGCATTTCCTCTTCTCATACTGTTTTTGTACTTTTTTAGACTGCAAGAATAAGTCGGAAATTTTTTGCTCCTTTCAATGTAAAAATTGAAATGTCAAACGGTATCCTGCATAGTTGCTTTGCTTGGTATGCCAACCATTTTGACAGGTAGAAGAAAATGCTTAAAATGCAATCGCTGCCAGCAGAATCATTAGAATTTAACCTGTGCTGGAACTCGATCACATAAAATGGTGTGTTATGAAACAATGCTAAGATTCTTCTCTCAAATTTGCTTGGATCAATTGCTGCACCTGGTCCGTGATGAATGATTCATTTGTCTTTATTTTTTGCTTGAGACTTTTAAAGTAAAAAAAGTCAGACATTCACCCATGGCTGAGAGAAACATATACGTTAGTATTTTTTGGAAGCATTGAAAAACGCATGTTCATTTTAGTTGAACAGCCAGGGAAACATAAACGCCACAGTCTTGAATTGTGCACTTAAGTTCTGTTGCAGTTACGCGCCAAATTGAGGCATTGCTACCACAATTCCAACCTTCTGCTAGAGGAGCAAAGTGCCCAATTTAATGGCTACACAGCCTTCCACCTTGAGTTAAGCAGTTTTACTTTTAGATGCAAGGTGACTTCTGTGTAGAAGCCATGCCTAAAGACTGGACGAAATATCAGGGAATAATTTGATGATGAAAATTTTCCCAGATGATTTAAATCTACTTTTTTTCGTACTCCTCTCTTCTTCCTTAACTAAAATCAAAAGATGAACAAACAGCAAAGTTTTGCATAAAGGTCTGGTAAAAGCAAAAAACGGTAGGGAACATTCTGGTGCCTTCTGGCGGCAACCATTGCAAAGCAGACATACTTTACGATTCAGCAACTATTTGTAACATGTCAAATGTTTATTTAGCTTTCGTTAGGTATTGGCGCATACGGAGGCTAAAAATACTAGAAATGCCTGCACAAAAGAATGCAATGCTGTGGTAATGTGTAAGATTTTATTTGGATTGAGATATTGTGCCATTTCGACATAAAGGAAAAACTGGGGAGAGGCAGGTGAAGCATCTTTAGTTGTGAGATCCTAGATCTCCAATTGCATTGCGACGTCCGATTTGATTATTCCTTCTTCTCCTTCTGCACTTCTCATTGTGTTTAAAAGGCTCTTTTAATTCAATTCGAGTTAATTTTATTGTGATTAATTGAATGGAGTCAGTGTGGGTGTTCGACTGAAATTTTTATGAGCTGATTGCATTATGAGCCAATCTATTGACTCATTTCGTCTTAAATTAGGGAAAAAAGGAAAAAAGAAGAAAGGAAGGAAGGTAGGAGGGCGACCTTGCTAAACGATTAGTAGCAGTAGAAGGGTATCTACTGACAGCTTAGAAGGAGGTGAGGCTTTGGTGATTGGGGTGGTGAGTGAGTAATGAGTAGGAGCAGCGGTAGTTACCCATTGCAAAGCTGAGGGCTGCTGGCTGCTCAAATGCGCGCTTTTTCGCACCCACCGCGAAAACACGGCATTGCCTGCCAGGAGCAGTTACCATTATCCTAGCTGGTTGCACCGCCGCTTGCACTGCAGGCCTTTTTACTCTTTTTCTTCGAGTTCTCCTCTTCTCGCAGGCATGTGCGTCTTATCACACGCAGCATAGGTTCAGGCAGCCATGAGGAAATTTTGCCGCCTTTTTCACCTTTTTGAATATTTTCCATAGTGGCAAGAGAGGAAACACGAAAGCCATGTTTGAGGAGGAAGTAATGAACAGAACTACAGTTTTTTGTTGTTACTGTCATAATTATCACTAGCATTATTATTTTTTATGCCCTGTGCCTAGAGCTTTATAAATCGATACCTATCTCTCGATAGTCTACTATTCTTAACCGCCTTAACGGCGTGTTCATAATGTTGATCGCTCCCATCTGCTGCTAGCAGCCCCTTAGCAGTTAGGATTTGTCATTTGTGTTGTGGAATTTGTGGAACTTGCTCGCTCCTCTTCCTCTATTTTGTCCTTGTTTTCTCCTTTCCTCTCACCTTTTTCAGCTACTGTACTGTAATACTTTGTTTGTTCGAACTACCGGTTTAGGTCACTTGGGTGGCCATCTTGTTCTAGCCGGTTGTTCGGCCTCCGGGCCGTGCCAACAGCCCCCAAGCCTTCTGTTCCCGGAATATGTATATTCTGCCCTAGTACTGCACCTTCTTTTACTTAAAGGGAGCCTCGGGACGCTACAGTACTACATGCACGTACACACACATAGAGGACCACAAATTTTCCGACCTTTTTATCCCCAACCTACAGCCTAACTCATATCGACCGACTTTAAATGCACTCATCATGGAGTGCGTGAGGGGTGGCAATGCTAAAGTGCAGATGAATTGCAGGGACCGTGTAGCAGGCCTCAGTGGTCAGGGCGCTTGGGTTGCCCCCCTCCTTATCTCAGCCCCTTTAATGGACAACTTGACATAATTCGTATTGATTGACTCTAAGTGCACTCATCGCGGAGTGCGTGAGGGATGGCAATTCGGACGTGCAGGGGAGTTTCAGGGTCCGTATAGTAGATTTAAGTGACAAGGGCTCTTGAGTTGCCAGCCCGATTAATCTTACGTTTGTGGACAATCCTTTGCCCTTCCCATCACTAAAGCCTCTGTCCACCTTCTATAAAAAAACGAGGGTGCTGCATCATAAATCGTGGCTAAAAATAGATAATCAGCTTTAATAGCATCGAATTAGCAACAATGGGTGCAACTATATTCAATGTACTGCCCAACAGCTGATTCCTAACCCTTGCACTCTGGCAGAAATTATGGATTATTTTTAATAACAAGAGCACAGTCTTCACTGGCCTTAGCATCTCAAAGTTTTTCACAAAACACGGTTATAATAGGAATAAGGGTTTCCAACCACTTATTAAATTACTGAATCTAGTTGCTTCTCTCCAACTACCTAATGACGATAGGAGTAGATCTTATCATCCCCATTCTCATCACCCTCAAAACATGCAACAGTGTTGAGAAAAATGGGCTACCTGTACCGCAGTCGGCAAGGTCGACGTCCAATAACTCCTAACGGCCATAGGTTAAGTTGTCGTGCCACTGTGCCCATAATCTTTTGGGCCCCACCTCTGCTAGTTACAAATGAATAGAAGGTACTTGCAGTGTTGTGCGTTGCTCGCCTCTATCTCTCAATCTTGTGTGTAAAATGATGAGCCCATGATGTCCATCTTGAAGCCTTTGGTGCCAAAATGTTACTTTACTAAAATTTGGTCAAAGCATCCATCGAACCAGAGATGATACAATTCTCGCATGAAGCATACGTGTATTCTATAGGTGGATGCAAACTTGAGCTGCTGCCATGGTACGGACACGTTGAATTAGTGTAAGCCCTCTTGGCAAAATTCGGTGTCGGATGTGCTACCAGCGTATCATGTTGTCCCCTTCTTCCCATGTGCTGGTAGGATAACTCATAAACCGTTTGCACCGGTCTTTCCTTTTTCACACTGTTGATTCGATACAGGAATGCCACTGCGTTGACTGTAACTAGATATTTCATCAAATCCAGTATTTCGCTCCATGATACGCGACTGAATACAGAGAGGCTGGTATATTATGACTCTAATTCCTGTCCAGTACTATAAAAACACTGACCTAATGGCCTCTTATTCGGGTTTGTTTAAGTTTTTGGCCAAAGCCCTGCGCACATTCATAGCTTGTCACTTCGTATAAGATAGCTCATGCTGTGCGAGTCACTTCAATGCGAAATGTAACTCCATGCACTAAATTTACAAAATAAGCATCTTTTGAGCATACACTGAGTTCTCCTTTAGCGATGCAAGTTGATTGCATTAGAAATAGACTAACTGCACACACATACAACCAGATAGGATAAACAGGACTGTTTCTTCACCACTTTCCAAATATAACGGGTGAAAAATCACTGTAAGATTAAGAAAAACCGTCCTTTAGATAACCATTAAATAACCCTTTACCATACGCAAATCAGTCAGAACGTTTAGCATGTGTGACTGCACATGCTGTGAATATTAAAAACTGCACCTCGTTTCAGTCAAATTTTATCCTTGACTACAAGTATTGCATACCCAAACTGATATTTGCTTACCGAAAACACTGTAATCAACATCTTGCATTTTACTGGCTGCTGTGCTTTACATGCCCTGTACCGCACAAAATGTGCATTTGGGAAGGAAAGATGCCAGTATGCACAGGTCTGCGGTCTTGGTTCTAGTCCAATAACAAACACTTCACGAGTATTCCGCATAAAATTTACTAAAAGCTGTAGTAGGAGAAGCTGGCAGAGGTGCTTCTTTGGCCCAGTGAACGGTTAGTGTGTCAAAACATTACGCTGAAAACGCGCCTTGTTGAAAAGATCTACCCCTACCTCGGGACTGACAGGTATTACATCATTTTACGTCACTCGTCTATACTTCAATTCCTTCAATTTCATCGGCCTTCTTTGCAGGTCATTTATTTATTTCTATGCAATGAAATCTCTTCTCAGCACCTTTTTGTGTAGGGTAAAATGGATGTTACTGCATTGGACCAAGCAATGGTAAAATGACATAATGCACCAGACATGGCACAAGGTGAAGCAACGTGCAATATACATTTAATGGTAAACACTACAAGCATTCCACTTAAGATATGATAGGGCATCATTGCACACCTTAGTTGCACGCCTCCCACTGCTCTTTCCACACAATAAGCGTGCAAGAAATATCCTTACTAAAAGGGAAGGAACAAAGTGACGGCAAGAATGCACGAAATGTTCAAGACCCGCTGTGCTTCTCTTACTGCTCATAGGCAGACGGTGAGCTATTTCGGCGTGATTCTGAATAACGGTTAAGCAGTATGCAGTTGAGTGTACAAGCGATTATCTGCATAAACTTGTTTGGTATTGCCGTAAACAGGTATATCTGATAAACCCTAATAATTAGAATCTGAACGGGTGAGTAAAAAGTTGCATAGTCCTCTCGTTAAGGCGTAACGTGCCACCAAATCTGCTGGGACACTTTGCTGATCAGAAAAAAAGCATACAAACTCTCACATTTTGCATAACTGAAGGTAGCAGATTTCCGTCCTTACGGACGAGTTGCCGATCGCAGCCCTTACATCAGTCACAATAATTTAGGTCCATTCAAAGTGCTGTTATGAGAGACAAGTCCCAAACAATGGTACTAAATGCAGTGTAACGGACGTAGGAAACGTGACTAATCTCAGCTATTTTGATACCGCAAATGAATTCAAGTCTTGCTCATAACTAAGCGATGAAATTCAAATGCCGCTGCGAGTAGGATTTGAACTTAAGCCACCACTGTAATTTGGTAGATTTAATTAGGTTCAGGTTTTATAATGATGACGAGGCAGAGGGGAGCAAAGCTAGGAAGGGAGACAAACTTCTCCAATCGATTCACTTCAGTCCGAGTCCGGGAATTACATTGAGGATCTAAAATCAGGAGAGCCGTGATGGCAAGGTACAGTGATGTCTGCCCTGGCCCAGGTTTTATGAATTCAAATTAAATGATGCAGTATGTAAACACAACTGTCCTTTAAGCATCTTGTGGAAGCTAATGCATCCATTTCATTTCTTCTTTTTAAATGATAATGAATGAAGTAGTCTAAAGCTGCTCAATCCAAACTTACGATCGTTAGCCTATTCAATCACTTTGCAGCCCATTAAGTGATACTCATGTTCATGCCAGCACCCTGTTTAGCTACAATAAATACTTATTTGTTGATGAGGATCTTTTGCACCTTAGCGCACCGGAATCACCAGTGGAGAATCAAAACCAATGACGGAGAAACCTAACTTAACTCTTTGTGATTAAAGTTTATCCTAGGACGTTTTGTAGAAATAAATAAATGCTTAATCTCTTTTATTTTAACAACTACGACTGCTTTTATAGATTGGTCTTCTTCTTCCACCTTTTACACATACCATAAATATGATGGTTAATTCTCAACTCACCACCATTGCCGCCACTGCTGGAAGCCGTCGTCAGGAGCGGTGATAACTTAGTCCTGCTTTGCTAAACGTGGTGTCCTTATGGGTAATAAAATGACATTCTAACAACATGGCTAACAGAGGACCTGTGGATATCACCGAGTTGATTGATCCATGCGCCTTTTCTGCGCAAACTGTGCCCACCTAAATGAGTGATAAAAACAGGCAGCTATTTTATTGTGTCGCAAGCTCATCATTTAGACCGTTTGGTGCCAATGGACTCAAGTTGCAACAAACATCTTTGATTGCATGGAGAGAGTAACGTGTGATAGGCGGAACACGGAAGTATGGGATACGACTAGACAGCCCAGAGTAATGCGTCAGTGACATTCCCATGAGAAGAACTACCACTACAGCTGCTGTCAGCAGTAGACTTTTCATTCCGCTTCTTACTGCTGCCAATATCAAGCCTAGACTAGATTCACCACACTTGTAATTAAATTACACGAAGACCCACACTGATGTTACCGGCATTGTCATCTACTTTAAACGAATGTTTTGAAGGTACATTTCACTGCTATTAATGGACAGCTGTATGTGTACTGGTATATAGGCATTTAAAATGAAACTACTTAAGAACAGAGTCATAAGAGTAGGCATTGACGTTGCTGACCTGCTCTTTTATCCCCTCCATCGTTTTGGTCTAGTGCATTCCAGCGTCTGTGTCATGCCAATTCAATTAAAAGTTGGTGCAATCCAGCTTCCATGTCAGCGAGAATTGCGATGAAGGAATTGCATGTCCACAAAGGCTGCGTAAACATTTGCATAGGAGATGCGGCGAAACGCCTGATGGAATGTGAAGTGACATGCGGAGTGAGGACTGGGTAGATTGCCTGACGATGTGACGAAATGGGATAGTAGATGAGTGAAGAGGGACGCGAAGTTGCACCCTGCGCCCAAAGGTCGATAGTTAATGTGTAGCCAGTGAAGCTGGCGATGGCATTGACATCGTAATGGTGATCGCGTCATCCTTGAAACACGTCTATTAGCAATAGGACCTTAGGCACAGTTAAAGCCCCTTAGATGCTCCTGCTTTACTTCTGCATCCATTAAAAGACCCAATCATGCCTGCAACTCATTCGCGCAATTACTTGCCAGAGATTCTACATCTCATACGGTGGCGGCTAAATTAGCTGCAAAGTAAAGTGGTGTTTATTGTGTCTGCCCATTCTTTTGAAGCAGAAGACAATAATGGCGATCAGTTTCTGGCCTCGATGCTAGCTCACGCCGTTGTGTGATATTTGTAACCTATGAGGTCTTCCAAACCCTCCNCAATCGATTCACTTCAGTCCGAGTCCGGGAATTACATTGAGGATCTAAAATCAGGAGAGCCGTGATGGCAAGGTACAGTGATGTCTGCCCTGGCCCAGGTTTTATGAATTCAAATTAAATGATGCAGTATGTAAACACAACTGTCCTTTAAGCATCTTGTGGAAGCTAATGCATCCATTTCATTTCTTCTTTTTAAATGATAATGAATGAAGTAGTCTAAAGCTGCTCAATCCAAACTTACGATCGTTAGCCTATTCAATCACTTTGCAGCCCATTAAGTGATACTCATGTTCATGCCAGCACCCTGTTTAGCTACAATAAATACTTATTTGTTGATGAGGATCTTTTGCACCTTAGCGCACCGGAATCACCAGTGGAGAATCAAAACCAATGACGGAGAAACCTAACTTAACTCTTTGTGATTAAAGTTTATCCTAGGACGTTTTGTAGAAATAAATAAATGCTTAATCTCTTTTATTTTAACAACTACGACTGCTTTTATAGATTGGTCTTCTTCTTCCACCTTTTACACATACCATAAATATGATGGTTAATTCTCAACTCACCACCATTGCCGCCACTGCTGGAAGCCGTCGTCAGGAGCGGTGATAACTTAGTCCTGCTTTGCTAAACGTGGTGTCCTTATGGGTAATAAAATGACATTCTAACAACATGGCTAACAGAGGACCTGTGGATATCACCGAGTTGATTGATCCATGCGCCTTTTCTGCAGTTATTTTATTGTGTCGCAAGCTCATCATTTAGACCGTTTGGTGCCAATGGACTCAAGTTGCAACAAACATCTTTGATTGCATGGAGAGAGTAACGTGTGATAGGCGGAACACGGAAGTATGGGATACGACTAGACAGCCCAGAGTAATGCGTCAGTGACATTCCCATGAGAAGAACTACCACTACAGCTGCTGTCAGCAGTAGACTTTTCATTCCGCTTCTTACTGCTGCCAATATCAAGCCTAGACTAGATTCACCACACTTGTAATTAAATTACACGAAGACCCACACTGATGTTACCGGCATTGTCATCTACTTTAAACGAATGTTTTGAAGGTACATTTCACTGCTATTAATGGACAGCTGTATGTGTACTGGTATATAGGCATTTAAAATGAAACTACTTAAGAACAGAGTCATAAGAGTAGGCATTGACGTTGCTGACCTGCTCTTTTATCCCCTCCATCGTTTTGGTCTAGTGCATTCCAGCGTCTGTGTCATGCCAATTCAATTAAAAGTTGGTGCAATCCAGCTTCCATGTCAGCGAGAATTGCGATGAAGGAATTGCATGTCCACAAAGGCTGCGTAAACATTTGCATAGGAGATGCGGCGAAACGCCTGATGGAATGTGAAGTGACATGCGGAGTGAGGACTGGGTAGATTGCCTGACGATGTGACGAAATGGGATAGTAGATGAGTGAAGAGGGACGCGAAGTTGCACCCTGCGCCCAAAGGTCGATAGTTAATGTGTAGCCAGTGAAGCTGGCGATGGCATTGACATCGTAATGGTGATCGCGTCATCCTTGAAACACGTCTATTAGCAATAGGACCTTAGGCACAGTTAAAGCCCCTTAGATGCTCCTGCTTTACTTCTGCATCCATTAAAAGACCCAATCATGCCTGCAACTCATTCGCGCAATTACTTGCCAGAGATTCTACATCTCATACGGTGGCGGCTAAATTAGCTGCAAAGTAAAGTGGTGTTTATTGTGTCTGCCCATTCTTTTGAAGCAGAAGACAATAATGGCGATCAGTTTCTGGCCTCGATGCTAGCTCACGCCGTTGTGTGATATTTGTAACCTATGAGGTCTTCCAAACCCTCCCATCCCTCATCATTTCCCGAAAATTGTGCAAAATCGGCAAAAAAATTCGAAATTATACGTAAAAATTGTGATCCTCTATCTTTTTAGGACTGTAGCATTAAAAATCCATCAGCAACTGTCTTGGGGTCACACTTGTCACAGCCTTCGAATTCGTTGTCTTCAGCCATGCACATATACACCAAAATTTAACCAGGTCATCAGTCCCCATCTCATTCAAGATGGCTTTTTCTACCTGAATCAGTCTCTTGTGGAGATAAAATCCTTGGCATATATAAATGATCTCTATTAGTTTGGTAAAGTTTTGATGGTGCAGTGGCATACAAGAAATGGGAAAAGATATTTGGCTAGCGGATATTGTGGCTCCTACTGTGGGCATCTACAACCCCAAGAAGCCACAACATTTTTGATAGCTTCTAACATTTCTTACCCTAAATGGGCCTATAGTAATTACCTCATCGTCAAAGTATAATTTCACAAGGAGCAGTGTTAAAAAATAGTATTGTGCGATGGTCCATTTTATTCCGCTTTAGCTTAACGTTCTGAAGTTTAGTTCAGGGTGGACCAGAAACACTGGCATTAATTGCTTTGTCGCTCCTCACTCGCAAACAAAGGCGAGGAACTTCATTGCACCCTGCCACGCTTTCGCCTATTTTCTGGCACTAAGAATGAGATCAGCGGTAGCATACCTACCACATCAGCCTCAGTTGCGCACTCCTTTCCACATGCCAACGGCCATCCACCGATTCGAACGTTCAATGATCTAGCCACATACTACCACACCTCCTCTTTTACTTCATACGTCCTCTGTGACAGTCAGTGCCGGCCTAGAGCCCAAAGAGTAGACAGGAAGAGGTAAGGCAGCATAACTGCAGTAAATTTGTCAATGAACATCAAACACCAGCCTAGCTATGCACCTACTCACGCATCTGCAACATGTGCACAACCAAGGCATACTATTCTGCCCTTAACGCTCTCTTAAGCGGCCCACGCCGTCTGCCTACATCGTTCCAGTTGTCTTGCGAAAAGAACAGGATGTTGCAAGTGGCCCTAAACAGGGCCATTAAAGTGTTCACATAGAATCCGCGATGCCTCAAGCTTCCGCCTATCGGTCAAACAGCAACCTGTTCATGGAAGCCTCAGAGAGTAAGATCCCGGTGCTTGAGGGCATAAATCACATCTGCATTGATGACGGCGTTAAGCATCGTACGCCGACGTGTATGACGGCACCGATGATGACGCTCCCCTAAAAACCCTGAATATACGAGTATCCTCGTGGGCGGGCCTAGAGCCGCATCTCATGGCACCACAGCGCGAAAGAGTGTGCCAGTGTTCTATTCTATTTTGCATCTTTATACAGACCACGCCATTCCATTAGCCTGTCAGCAGATTGCTTATGTGGATGTAAACAATTTATGCCTTACTGCCTTTTCATCTGTTTAGCGCACAAATACCACTTCCTTAGCTACGTTTGGCAAAGTTATTTTTATACATCAACGAACTCACGTTACTGGTTTGTAAAATTCCCGACTTAAGACTGCTTTATTGAAGCCAACAATTTGCTGGTGGGGCTTAAACGTGACAGCAAAATAAGGAAACAACTACTACTGTGAGTAGAAAATCCTTAGAAAAAATGATGTACCTCGTTAATGTTGCATTGAAGGTTAGTTGTAATGCTTTGAGTTTTGTTAAGGCCTATGCTGCAATATTTTTGCCCCTCTGTACGTCAGCAATACATTTAAAACAGTTTCGGCGCGCTGCACATCACTTCGTTGTCCACCACTCACTCAAAATGGCACAGAGGGGCATAGTATGTTAAAAATCCATTTACATTTCAACTTGAAAAATATTCTTCAAACATCAGATGCACCCCATAGATTCGCCAGGCAATGGCTTAATCTATGTACCAATCAAATTTTAGGCGACTCATGCAAAGAACTGTTCAACGAGACTGTAGAATCACCTAAATTTTAAGTCAAAAGACTTGTTGGGCAGGCATTGATGCATGACGAAAGCCTTACATGCGATTATTTATTAATTTTAAGTGGTTCATGCTTGCCTTCCAAATTAGGTGTTAGACTATCTAGCATTGGTTAAAATCGACTAACGGCGTTTTAAATAAGCTACAACAATCGCTGCCCTAGCATGCTGTGATACCATACTCTGTTCTAATGTTCCTGACATCGTTATTTTACCTTGCCAAAAACATTGCCTACAAAAATAGTTGAAATCAGGAATATCTGCAATGTAAGCATACTCAAAACCCTTTTCTATTTATGAATCTTTTGTGCCAATTCAATAATTTTCAAATCAGTTTGCTGCTCACTTCATTAAAAGTAAATAATAGAAATGTGATTGGACCTTTGGATAGTCGCAGTTCGCTCGGGTTTAAAAGTACTCACGAATTCATATTTACGCCAAGGGCAAACGAGATATGTCCGTAAGCAACCGTACCCCATTTAATGTTATGTAAGTGGTTTTTGCATATCCCTGCCACAAATAAATAGAACTACTTGCACTGTGGTATTTTTGTGACTTTGATTGGTAAATGAGATTTGACTATTCTTTCTGCAATACATTGGCATCATCATCAGCAGAGTGGCATGTTTGCTAGTTCACTTATTTTAGCTCATCCAATTAAAAAAGGTACACACCCAAGAGAAGTCGGTCTGAGAATAAGTAGCTTAATGAACTGTGGCTCGTACGTAACCACAGTGACAAAAATCAGCTAGTTATGGGAAAGTAAGGAGACGCATTTGTCTGAGTCGGACGCTGTAATAGTAGGTTGTTACTGGCAGTTAAAGCCTTGTTTTCTACGGATAAGTACATCTGCCATTTGTGTTGCACGGAGAAAGTGATGGTAGCACCTGACATTTGGAAGAAGCACCCCATCAAATGACATTGGTTAGATATAGAAATATTATTCAGCTTTGTCTGCAAGCAAATTTATTTACAACCAATCGCACAAGCCCGTACTCTGAGCAATGGCATGCGCCTATCTGACCAACCAATTAATGATTTAATTGCATGGCTACATTACTGTGAAATGTTTGCCTCGAGATCTATGTCAATGTCTATCATTATGAAAAGACAAATCGAATTGGGAACGTACAATGCTGTGTCGATCAAGGGCTATAAATCATGGGGAATGGACTCTTCACTGTGCCAGCTCTGCTTCCATCAAAGACACGCTATGGATAGCCGCTTTTTGAGGCTTGTCAAAATAAGTTACTTACTGAGTCTACGCGCATAATTTAACGGGATTTTGCACCAACCCTCCGGTACATGATGCTATTTGCAATCATATGCCTCTAGCAATCGCAAAACTGTTTATTTTTATTTTATGTTCAAACACGCGGACAAACGGGATTTTGCACCAACCCTCCGGTACATGATGCTATTTGCAATTATATGCCTCTAGCAATCGCGAAACTGTTTATTTTTATTTTATGTTCAAACACGCGGACGTTCTAGTGGTTGCCCTGTGACCAGGGTGGTATTGTAAGCTACTACGGCAAAGCAACTAGGTTAAATTATGCAATAATAAAAGAATCTGAGAGAAGGCAAGTGTTTACCTAAATTTCGATTGAGCTTTAGCATACATTCGCCGTAGAATGCTGCTCATTGACCGAGAGAACAAAACTGTGATTGCATTCAAACAGAGAGGGGTCATCAGTGGCAATGAAATTTTGTCTCAATGTTCTGTGGGGGATTCAAAGTGCCATTTTCTCTAACTTATCATGCTAAAATGAATATTATTAAAACGTGTTTGATCTTTTCCTTTGGGTTTTGGTTGTAATTTCTGGCCTTTGTGAAATGTAGGCTTGCAACGGTCTGTTCGTCCCTCTGACTGTTAATACGAAACTGCACTTTCGAAAGCCATTTCCAAGCTGGACAGGGATCGTGAGTATATGGACCTGAGAAAATTGTGGCTAGCCAAAGAGCTAGTACATATTTTTATTATTTAAAATAATTTGAGTAGCTAGTTAACTCAAAAATAATTGAAATTGCACAAAATTTTATCCGAATATGGAAAGGCTTTAAGTAGCCTACATTGTTTATCTCCATGATTTCAACTATTTTCGCTGGCGATGCATTTGGCAATGTAAATATCGCAATCTAAGTGAAGTTCTAACATAAGGCATTATCGCACCAAGTTAGGATAGCCGCTGTTGTGATTTACTTGAAATGTTATTCGAATCAAACGAATACTAGCTAGCCCAATGCCTAATTTGGTAAGTAAGCATAAACCATTTGAAGGCTAGTAAGCGGCTGCTTGCAAAACCCATATCATCAGTACTTCCTGCTTATGTAAGGTCTTGTGACTTAAAGTTATGGTGGTTTTACAGCCTCTTTGAATGAAAAGCGTGCCTAACCGTAGGACACTTAAGACCACACTTCTACCAATAGGAAGCCTGTCAAGGTTTAAGCCATCAAGATCCATGCAAGGATCCATTGAAGTGTCTTACTGTCTGATAAAGGCATTTTAATTTCTGCCTATTCAGCTTTCAAGGCGAACTTCCTTATCAAAACGATTATTCATTTGCTTTGTGCTCTAAGGTATTAATATCATCAGTGGCAATGAAATTTTGTCTCAATGTTCTGTGGGGGATTCAAAGTGCCATTTTCTCTAACTTATCATGCTAAAATGAATATTATTAAAACGTGTTTGATCTTTTCCTTTGGGTTTTGGTTGTAATTTCTGGCCTTTGTGAAATGTAGGCTTGCAACGGTCTGTTCGTCCCTCTGACTGTTAATACGAAACTGCACTTTCGAAAGCCATTTCCAAGCTGGACAGGGATCGTGAGTATATGGACCTGAGAAAATTGTGGCTAGCCAAAGAGCTAGTACATATTTTTATTATTTAAAATAATTTGAGTAGCTAGTTAACTCAAAAATAATTGAAATTGCACAAAATTTTATCCGAATATGGAAAGGCTTTAAGTAGCCTACATTGTTTATCTCCATGATTTCAACTATTTTCGCTGGCGATGCATTTGGCAATGTAAATATCGCAATCTAAGTGAAGTTCTAACATAAGGCATTATCGCACCAAGTTAGGATAGCCGCTGTTGTGATTTACTTGAAATGTTATTCGAATCAAACGAATACTAGCTAGCCCAATGCCTAATTTGGTAAGTAAGCATAAACCATTTGAAGGCTAGTAAGCGGCTGCTTGCAAAACCCATATCATCAGTACTTCCTGCTTATGTAAGGTCTTGTGACTTAAAGTTATGGTGGTTTTACAGCCTCTTTGAATGAAAAGCGTGCCTAACCGTAGGACACTTAAGACCACACTTCTACCAATAGGAAGCCTGTCAAGGTTTAAGCCATCAAGATCCATGCAAGGATCCATTGAAGTGTCTTACTGTCTGATAAAGGCATTTTAATTTCTGCCTATTCAGCTTTCAAGGCGAACTTCCTTATCAAAACGATTATTCATTTGCTTTGTGCTCTAAGGTATTAATGCAGAAGGGATATGAACTGAAATTGCGTGGAATGCTATGAAAGCCACTCAGAATTTGTGATGAGAAAAGTGGTTCTAAACGGATTAAAATACACAGAAGTCGAAGCTGAGTGGAAGCAATTCATATCTTATTTCATTTAGCCGTGTCAGACGAACTTGATTTAAGCACCTTAGGCGGAAATGTATCACCACATCAGCTTGTGAAACACCCTATTTCCTCGACCAACATAGCATTTGAAGGAGCAGTATTTCGAGCAGCATGCATGCTTACATAGAAAAGCTCGATCTTTCAACCTCAAAAAATCGGTTTCTTTGTCTCTCGTCAGCCAAAGTGCATCTAAAAAAGCAGTTATTCCAGTTTGATAAAAACGCAACATTACTTTCATTACCAAACAATCATGCTATTTATAAGCAAAAAATATGCACGCTAAGGAAAAATTCGCTCAACGAAATAACGCGACCCACATATTTTTGTACTTTCATTACAAATCTGCAGTTTGCTTTAAATCACAAGCTTAAAGAAGAGGCTACTGCAAAGAAAAAAGAACATATTTCTCAACAGATGCGTACGCTAATAAGGTGGCGTGCAATGCAGGTGGTTTGACCTAGGCAAACTTTTTCTGGTTCTGTCGCTTCGCTAAATTCGTAGTAACTTAATCATTTTTGACAATAGCTAGCAAAACCTATAAAGCATTTGCAGTCTTCAGTTAACAATAAGGTCAACAGTATAGTCAGAAATCAAAATTATTCAGTATTACGCAATTTCCTTAGTAACGATATGATGCAGTTGCAACATTTCGGTCATGCTCCGAAGCGCAGAGCAAGTAATACGATTCAAACTTAACATTGCTTTGAATAACGTTCGATAAAGTCGTCATAAAATCAAACAAGTGCATCAGTAGAACTTCACTTTCAAGTAAGATGTGTGCGAAAATCATTTTGAAATAGACCTAGCAAACTTGCAGTTCACAGAAGCAAATCGCTGCATAATTAACAGGGCAAACATTATCAAGCAGTTGTTAGGGCTAGCCAGGAAAGTCGAGTGCTTTATGGATTACTGTAGTAAGCTGATTATAGCGTTTTCGCATGCGCCTCCAAACGACATCTCGACATGCCCATTCAAATATGTCCCTGCGATCAGCAAT
>LWMJ02000818.1:2791-21448 GCA_001693035.2 Taenia asiatica
GCCAAGCATAAGCACTTCAAGCACCGTAGGGAACTTATTCAGCAACCTCACCTTCAGCTTTACGGTGCCTTTGTAAGCCATTTTCTGGACCTCACTTGTTCGGTATTAGCAGCTGCAAAGTTGTAATGGTAAGCCTCTGTATTAATCAAACTCCCTCTCATCAAGTGCTTTTAGAATTTAATATTTACGCCAGTCTTAGCACTGTTGAGCCTGAATTGGGGCAGTGATGCTTATGCACGTGACTAGCACAGAAGTCTAGGCTTACCGCTTTCCTAGGTCCCAGGTTAACCGCTAGTCAACACGTAAAGTTTACGTTCAGCGAAGGGATTTCGAAACATGCGGTTGTGTTGCGCTCACAAGAATTTGACAGAAGCATGCATTGAAGCTGAGGGCAGATCTTTTGGGCTCCACGGTTTTTGATCATCCATAATGTGGAATTGGGCTTCTGAAACGGAGAGGATAAGGTTATGCCTTGTGAGCATATAGTCTATTTGCACCAGTTTATTTCACAAATGTTCGACTTTTGTGCTAAAACCTTAACGCGATGGGCTCCTTTTGAACTTAACTACACTTCTCTGCTCCATGCTTTTAAAACGGCTCTTAGTAGGCCCTTCAAACGATCTGAAATACTTAACGAAGTGCATTTCGTCAAAACTTTTCAACTAAAGGAAATCATATAATTTTTGCAGCTAAAACGAAACTGTTTCATGGTTTTGGCCACATTTGTAGCAATATTGCCGATCACAGAACCAGAAAGAATGACGAACACCTCCACTAGCAATTTGCAATTGTTCCACGTTCTCATGGATTATGAGATGCGGGTGCTCCGTGCAGAAATATTTAAAGCTTGTGATTTTGGAATAGTAGAGGTTAAACTTATTGGTAATTGAAGGATGCACGTTAAATTACATTAAATGACATCCTGTTTACTGTCTACGGATGTATCTTTGCACAGAAGCCTGCCTCATAACGCCCTAAAGAAACATCTGGTTAGTAAGCCATACCTCACGGTTGATTCGGTTGCCTACATTGGTTGTTCAATAAGGGATGATGAAAATCCGTTCCACAGCTGCCCCTACTCCAAATAACCATTACAAGGGTTTGCACGACACTTGCGTTCAACTGACTTTAATGACGTGATGTGAAGGTTTATTTGGTATGCATGGTGTCGCTCCCGATTGCGAGATTGGTGTGAATAGCAACAATAAAACGCGAAACGCAACTCTACAAAATGCACTCGCCTCCAATGCGATTCGCCTTGTGTCCTAACCAAACCTCCACCACCAGCGCAGCCGCTGAATGCTAAGTGCATTTTAGCATTGCCTGCAGTAGGATTGATCTTGGAGCTAGAGATGATAACCATTTGCCTAAAATTTGCCACCTCAAATGTTTACAAATGCACAAGCTCTGCTGAGAACCCACCTCGAAATTCCATGACACTGCCGACACTAGCATGGGTCAACTGGATTCGTGTCCTGTCAAGCAGCTGTTTTATGATCTAACATTGTGCCAATAAACTAGGCTGCTCAAAAAACGCGTGTATATTCGTTGCTGAGCTGTGTCATTTTGAGGTGAGGGCATCGACAGTGAGTCAGCGCAGCAAACCACATGGTAGCAAATCGTAACATACCAACTGGACCCGATCATGACCCGCTTTAATCCTCCAACCCTAAAATGACGCAGCTCCGTGTTCCTTCGCGTACTTCAACTTTTTTGTTTCGTTCTGCCAGAAGCTGTTTTATGTGACCCTTATCTACCACGTTAGTGCAAACGACCAATTGAAGGGTTGAAAGGAATAGTTGATTATCCAAAAATAAAAGTCAACATATGACGAAACGATGGGTTTAGATGACTGCAAAGTGCAAGTACTTTTGGGTTGAACAAGGCAAATTAAAACCAAAAGGATGGAGTAAATGTCAGGGCAAACTTCAAAGGCCTAATACGCTTGGAGAAGTAAAGATCTTGTAGTGATGGCATGCTTAAGGAAATAAATGTGGTAGTACAAGTGAGGACTAGAGCAGAGGGCGTAAATGTTAACTTCTAAGCTGTAGATGTCCATTTCGATAAAAAAGGAGGGGGAGTCGTGTGAGATTCTGAAGCAACAACGTGGGCCTTGCAAATGCGCCTGACTAATCTAAGTCATGCGAAATTAGGAATAACACGTCCATTAATTGTGCCTCAATACATGCTTTCTCAGCTTGAATAAATAAACAAGTAATCATCAAATTGCAAACTGTGCTTGATGGCTACGCTGCATACTCTCTGATTTTGATTCTTTCAGGGCCGATTTATTACCAATTTGCCCTACCCTAGATGATGCTTTTATTGCGTGCTAGGGAATTAAAAGCGAGACCAAAGTATCCAATGCCCAAACCTCGTTGAAGACAAGTTTTAAGTTGCTCAAATGGATACCTAAGACAGAAGTGGTCATATAAATAGAAAGGAAGCGCATCGCATAATTCTTCAATTGCAGAAAATTATTCTTGATGAAATTGAACCTGATCTCGAAGGTAAATGCCACACTGAAATGCTATTTTTACGCACGCAAGTAACGGTGCATAGCTGAATTCTTTCTTAATGTGGTGCTATACCCGCTAAGATACTAAGATGAATTGCGAAGACAAAGAGACAGCTTTTATCCCGAGTTTACTGGCTAGTGTGTGTCAGAATATAAATTGATGTTTGCAAGCATGACACTTAAGAATAGTCAAGGATAATAGTGACATCACTTTGATGCTGCTTTGTCCACATCAAACTTGCTCCCCAACTTGATAGCAGCAAAAATTGGGGCGGCAAAGGCTAAAATATTGAGACAGATAAATGGGTAATAGCATGGACCAAAGAAAATAGGCAAAAGACAAATACGTAAATTTCCTTGAGCAGATGAAGTGAAAATGAGTAACGAAAAGGTTAGGGTAGTTTGTGCATACATTTTTACCTTGATATGGCTAAGGCTTCTTCTCTTCATCTTCTAGGTATTTTTACTTTGCGAATGAACCCAACAATATAGTCGCTTTGAGATTCCTGAAAAAATTGGCATGAGCAAAGTTCAAGGTAAGGGAATGGGGAGTTCGCTTGAATTTAGCTACCTTACTTTAGTAGTATTAGCAAAGGCATCACTAATTTATGAGTAAAAACCGTCACTTGTTTATTTATTAAAAATGCTAGAAGTTTGCATATAGCCGATTGAGTAATATGTATTTTTAGATAAGTTTACCTCCTCTACATCATCTACATCATCTTCGCAATGCATACACCGCTTTAAAAATCGTCGCAATTTGTTGCACCGCACCTACCATTTTTCAGCAAAATCTACACACAAGCATAAGCGAACTAGTGTTGCAATGCTTTGGTTTAATTTTGCCTAAATTACAGTGAAAGTAACGGAAGCAAACTGAGCCCGGTAGATAAATCAAAGTAACGAATAGCATAATAGCCGCGAACATCTTCAATCAATGCCTAGATTCCATTTTTCCTGTACTAAAGTGCTCTGGACTTTTGGTTACTGGTGGTATCATAATAGTCTACAGTTAAGGATTACTTATACGACTTAAGCATTTAAAATAATTTAAGAGGTGTGCTAAAGTAGTGGACACCAAAATGAACAGACAAACTGTAGTTTGCAATTGAATAGCCTCGCAACGAGTGATTACACAAACTTGAAATATATTACGTTAATAGCTGTTCCACTGAGTCCGTTTTTATTGTTAAGGCAGTAGCTTATTTGACGAGTGCAAAATTCACTTCTTGAATCCAGTTTTTGCATTGCCATAGACTTTGGCGCATACCGCCGGCAACCTCAGAATAAATGCAGCCTTTGCGCCAGCCTACGTTGAATGGATGCACAGATAATGCTTGCGCTTCAGTCAGCGGAAAAGATAGCCACCATTTGTTGCCTAAGTTTCATTGTTCACTTTGTTCATTAAAGAATTCAAAAGATAATTTTGCCTTTTGAAAGCCCGAGAATGCTAAACACGATGATACAGATGACCATGCATTATATTAAAGGGGGGGTAATAGTCACCTAATTGAAGGCATGTAGCAAGCTCACTTCAAAATTTCGTTGCTTTTCCTTTCTTTATGCTGATCATGACTAGAATTGCCATAGCTATACAGATATTAGTTGCCTTAGAAAGTGACTCGAGTCCCTTACGTTTTATTTACTCGCAGTTGTTATACAAACCGTCCGCGCTTGAGTTCTAGAGCTAGTAAGCTAGGCTCAAGACACTAAATATTTGGCTAGCTGCACAAAGTATGCTAATGGGAGGCTTGCTTCATCTGCTTGGGAGGCGCCTTGCACTCTATCAACTTAAGTGCACCTTTCTTACCTCTTTCTCCCATTCTTCTCCCATTTTAACCATCATACTGCATAGCGCCTACTATCTTTTGCAAATGCCTTTCCAACAAACGGCGAACATGTCCATTAAGTCTGCTTTATCAAAAAACTCATAATTTCCTTCTCTTCTGCATTCGCATTAATCACAGATACACAATGACGTGATGAATGCCTCAACGGCTGACGATTGGCTGGGTTGCATGCACATGACGCATTCGTCGCTGATGCAGAGATATGCAAACTTCTGTTCAATGTTAAAACTAAGGATATTTGCTTTCCTGCTTGCAGTAAAGCGCTGCACACTGTAAAGCCAAGTTATTATAGACAACGATGGTATCCTTTTGGTCTGTAGTATCGCGCGACCTCGAAAGTGGCTGTACCTTCAGTACATGGACTTTGCCTTAATTGTGCTATTTTTAAAGCAATATCAATATCTTCTACTCTATCTCTGGCCCAATACATATATGTCTTTGCATTTCGCCTTACTTTTCCATGATTTAAAAAGAAAATTTACCCTTACAGATGATATTGACCAAGATAATGATCAAAAGCAGCATTGGTAAATACACGTCTGCTTGCAAAGCATATTGCTAAGCTTGCGCCGGTGGAGAGCGAACTAGCACAGCCTGCTGGACCGAACAGAAACACAGACGAATAAACGTGCAAGTGGTATGTATTTATAGTGGAGTGTAACATGCACATTGAACCAATGTCATATAAATCCACGCTCAGCTTTTACTCAAGCCATATTGCTGTCCTCGTGTGATGTATCCAAACCACTGATGTGCATCTTTGCACTACAGTGCAATGCGCCCTATTATGCCAATTGTATAACAAGTAGCTGCTTTCCCGCGAAGCTTACACGAGTTCTTTCCCGTGGTGCAGTAATGACAATCATGCAGCGATTGCTCTTACCTTACTATGCAATAATTTAAGTTACAAAAGCAAACGTTAACATAAAGATCATTACACTTACAAACTCTCCTGGCGTAAGAGAGGCTAATCAAATACTACACATATGCTCTGAACCAAATGTCTACAAAGTGGAAGAGATCAAGGCGGTGCTATAAACAATCACTGCGAATTATACGCGATAGACAAAGAAACACCTACAGAAGTGTTGTGAGCACATATGTTCTTGAAACGCCTCCCAAGTTGGGCATTCCGCGTAGCATTCCGTGCAGTAAAGGAGTGTTTGTGAATTCGTTATTTTCTGGGCTGTAGTATGGTGCATAAAGTATACATTTTGGAGGAGTTAACACAAGGCGCCAAAGCTGTGGTTGAGGAGCAGAGCACACACTGGATTCAGTCAGAGGTTGATAGATGGAAACTCACTAATATGCATTCCGATAAAATGACCAAGTAGTAATTGAAAGTTTGCGAATGAGACGAGACACAGGCAGCAAGCATTGTGAACCGAGACTATTTTTGGAGTTAGAAGAAAGTGACAGTGCGAACACCGGCATATTTGACAACATAGTGGGTAGATAAATAATAATTCTTGTAATTTTCCTCACCACTTTAGTGCCACAAAACCAGTCCAATAGTTCTGAAAAAACATTGAGCAGACTGGACAATACAAGTCCAAGTATACTAAAACGAGATCACGAAATCGGGCTGCTATTCATCTGACTTAACGAATTGCAGTGTAATACATCATCATTAAAATTAAGGCAAATGCGTTCCACTCATATCACCTTACTCATTAAGACTCTAATGTGTAAGCGCGCAAATCTATGCACAAAGCATTTGCATCTGTGTGTTCAGTTATAAATACTCATGCGCATCAAAGAAATTAAAAACCGCCTACATTGATGATGGTGAAACAAGTGTGCTCGGCATAAGGTGATGCTTCTGAATGGTAAGAAGCACAGGAAACATCTGTAGACATCCATTTGGGTAAAGAGGAGGCGGAACCTGCTGCAAAGTCGACAGCGAGTCCAATGAGTGTGTAAAGGAGCCCTCTGATCCGCCCTCAACCTAACTCCTGAGTAAAACACAAGAGAGCAGTAGTCGTGTACTAGTCTTCTATTTTGCGCAAAGTCCAAGTAAGGAAAGTAAGCATGTAAACGCAAAGAAGGCATAGCAGTATAGTTGCCTTCCTCAAATTGCTGTTGCAAGCACAACTCTGTGCTTCTACCTCCGCTAGACTCGTAAGAAAGCCACTATGAGCATGCTTTAGGTTTTCAGATTTGCTTGCTCACCTCGATAGGATTACCCACACGACTGTTTTAAATAATGACGAGACCACAATCGCACTGCTGAGATCTTTGTCTGATGATCTTGTAAATGCCTTGTGTGCTAGTCATATGGAAAATGACTTGGGGTGCTGCGAGGCCATGTGTTTTTCATTTGCTGACATGATGCTTTGCCCTTTTTCGTTCACACACTCACTCACTCGCCCACTTCCTTTGCTATAATGCACATGCAATAGTGATGCAAATGCTACCTATACGGACCATCACTCTCATTCCTGTTATGTAATTTGCCCTCCCTCTTAATTAACACATCTGCATTCTCCACCGGACTTCGATTTCCTTAACTCAGCACTTCGGTTTTTAGTGCTGCGCCACCATACACCTAGCTGACTGACTGTTTGGTGTTAGTGGACTTATAAGCCACCAGATCACTTCCTCGTCCATCTCAATGTTGCTTAATAAGATTAGCGCGTGCATGCTGTTGATTGGAGAAACGTAGCTGGGGAGAGCGTGAAGAGGTATCTGTAGCGTTTGGAAACTGCCATCTTCCAGTTAGGAGTACCAGCAACTACTTCACAAGTGTTTTATAGTTGCAGCACTTTAACTCGCGACATTGCTCAAACAGGGCAAAGTGCCGAAAGCTAACTTTTAATCTTGTTAAGAGTGGATGGTTCACCCTCCTTGCTCGTCGGCTACTATCCAAATGATGGCGATCCCTTCTCACCATCCCTTCCTAACGATCAAGGCAACGGCTACGACATGCAAGATCCCTGTCCACAAATTCTAGCACAAAGTACCTTGGGTTAAGTGTACAAAATCGTCCACAACAGCATTGCGAAAGGCAGCTAATACGACAGTAGAAACGGCAGGAGCGAAACCAACCAGCAAAAGGCACCGATTTTGCAAGTAATGAAGCTTTATAAAACTAGGCGGAACCGTAGATCCATACCTAAATAACGGGATGGATTTAAATTAGATTATATTGCTTTGTCTGTGATAGTATCTACAGCCACCGTGACTGTTTTCGATGAAACTAATCCAATGATGGCAAGCTGGTGCTTGTGCAGAGATCAAGGACAAATGCTTCACGGTGAGGGGAAGATGGGTTGCGTCCTGTACATCGTTTATGCTGGCGCAGGTAAGTGCACCTGCAGGAGAAGGAGAGATATCTGTGGAAAGTGGCAAAGGGCAGAAATGAAAAATAGCTGGTTATTGTGCAAACCTTTTCATTGCCACCTGTAGGAGTTGTGTTATGAGATGCGGTGCCCACTGACTCTTGTACCATGGTGATTACATTTAAATCGTTTAGGTTATGGAAGGTCAATTGCTTCAATCGAATGTAGTTGGTTGCAGCAAATGTGATACCATTCGAGCGATGGTTGTGGAAGCATCAGAACTGACGTCATGGGGCAACATGCGATTCGAGAAGAACTACAGGATTCGTTTAAGTCGGCCATCTTCTGAGATCCAGTAGCAAGGGCAGTCGAAAGTAAGTGTGGCAATACCAGGCGAAGATAGGGTTGATTGAAGGGAAGAAAGGAAGAAAAGTTGAGAATAGGGAAAGAATTTGCTTTATTGGCACTTACCTTTGTCAACAACCATAGAGATCTTAAACTTTCCTTACGTAGTGTTAGCAATTGGATCCCCGCAGGACTGTTGATCGCTCCGGTGGTAGCCGTCTTAACGCTTGATGTAGATCTCACGGGTGCAACATAGAGGTGAGGAGTATTCAGTGATGATGATGAAGAGCTGCTATAATTGTTGTATTTATGGTGGCACATGCAGCGTTATCAACGTAATTCTTCTCCTTTTGAAAAGATTTAATACTTTCCCCTTCACAGCCTTGCAAAATCATTTGCCTACAGGTGCTATAAGCGATTAGTTCTTCACCACTTTCTACCAGGGGATTGTCTGTAAAACTGCAGTTGATTCAATGATTTCGTCTATCTCTCTCGTCTGTTTAAGTGCAACTATGCGAAGAGTGGCCGCTGGGATGAGCAGTTACACCATGCTTAAGACGCGAGTGCGATAAACGAGTTATTAACTTATGAGGCGGCATTGTAGCTGAAAGATGTCAAAGTGACAACCGATTGGAATGATCGACCAATGCGACATTGTGCATAGAGACCCTCTTAAAACAGTTGTACTGCATATATTGGCAGCTGGAGTGACCACAAATCAAGTTCAAGCAATGCATCCGCACTTAAAGTCACAGACCAACTAAACACTTACTACTGCCTATATATATCTGCCCAATTTAAAAATATCTGGTGGGTTCAAAAAAGACTTAGCTTTCGAGCTAAGAATAGTCCATCCCACTTGGCAGCTGATCCCTCTTGAACTCAATTTTAAACAACTCTTGTCATGGATATGTGTTACCCTTTCCGCACTTTCATTGTAAACGGGAAAATATCATTCCATGGTAAGTTCAAATTGTTTTGTCTGCAAAAGAGTAAATAACCATGCGGTGGATGTATGTTTTGGAACATGGTAGCGAACGCGCTTAAGTAGAATGAAGGTGCCGCAACGATCCGTTTGTAATCAAACAAAATGAAAAGTAGCCGTCAAGCATTGAGGGTTCAGTGCTAAAATGTATCCAGATTTACAGCACCTAGCAATTGCAAACAGTACTAGAGCTTATGTTTGCATGACATGTCTTATCGTTACAGAAATGATTTGAGCTGCTGCAAACGAAATATCTGCATACAATAGCTGTATGCATCACTGTACGTTATATCATTTTGTGCTGCGTAAAAGAGGAATAGCTTAGCTTGGTTGCGATAAGCGGAAACTACAGCGGCCTTATTATTACTGCGCCACTAAAGTTTTACGCTATTAAGCATCGCGTTATCCCATATTAATTGTTTCAATTAGTTATGCGAATCCATTATATGCGTAGTGCGATCTCCCATCAATGGAGTGTAAGCGGCAAGCAGCCTGCTTGCAGTTATCAAAATAATAAAAGCCTTTTAGCACTTTGGGAAAGCATGGGAATTGTTTTGTTTCCAGGTTTCAGTAAAAGTTACAAGTGACGTTGTTCAAACTTGCCCCGAACCTGTTCATCACAGTTGGCTGTCTCATATTCAGTGTGCTTCAGAACCATAAGCAAAATATCACTTACAGACCCTATCCAAAATCCGTCAATTAGCACAGTGGTAGCTGTGACAGCTGTGCAGTCAGAATCCAAATCATTTCCAAATGCTTCTATCTTAACCTATGTTTTAGCAAGCCCTCAAACGCTGCTAAGGCTTGACGTCGAATCACCCAGCCGGCATGTGCGCTGACCCCCTAGCAGATGTCAGGTAAATCTTCGCATTCCTTCTGGCTTGTGAGAGCATGACCCACAATGTCTAACCTGCATTTGAAGAGCATAATAGGCTGCATGGACACTTAGCACCTTGTCAAACAAACGCACTCTCGACATCACGAAATTTATTCGAGACGTGAGAGGGTTCCGATGTACTGCAGCAATTTGTAAACTGAGAGGTGAAATCATTTAAGGAACTCATTTATTAAACCTTACAATAAGTTTTAGCCACCTATCTGAGGAATGAAAATGTGTTATTAACAACTTTTTGTTCAGAAAGTTGCCCTTCTCGGCAAATGCTGGATTCTCTAAGGAGTGGATAATACCACGATCGAAACTGCTCATCATTTCTTATTTTCTGTAATGTCTTATTATAGTGCAGGATCGCCATGTTTCTTAATATAATGGAATGCAAGGCAAAGAAGAAGTGGGAGGAAGAGCAATTCGATGGAACTTTTCCTTCATTTTTTTGCCCATGGGACAAGAACCTTTTTGAAACCTGCAAGTAGTCTGGTTTAACTCTGGTTACTGTGTTTTCCTGCTGATTCTTGAGGCGGTTGTTTCAAAGGAGTGCAGTGCAAAACCCCAAACCATGTTCCAAATTTTGTTAGTTACCGTAAAAAGACCTAAAAGGCTATCCATCAGCACGCCTCTGCTGAGGGGCCGTGCGGAATTTGTCACTACTGCAGCTTCTTTTTCCTCATCCATTCTAATCCATTTTATGTGCATCCCTTCTGCTGTTACAGCACAATGAACACAACAAGTTTGTATTCATGCTGCCATCCTTTGACTGCATGCCTTTTCTCCCTTAAACCGTGCAAGTGCAACAAATGACTGAGTAAAACAAATCATCCGTGCTCGGAAATCGCTTGAGGGTGTCCTCAATTTGAGGATACTCATGAGAGCTTTAGCCCTGAGCAAATAACCCGATGCACCTCGCGTGCGAAAAATTCTGTGGAGGTGACAATAATGTAGGTTGGAATGAATTACAAATTCAAGGAATGCAGATAGGTCTTCACGGGTCGCTTCGACTCCGATTAAGGTAAGCTGGAACACGTTTTTACGCGCACAAATATTGCAAAAGGAGGATTTCATTGGCAAACTAGCAAGATATAACTGCCTAATATCCCCGATATCAGTCCCACAATGTGGCTTTTAGTGTTCATAGGGGCGCAATTATTTGCTAAGATATTTGATTTACGGGATTAGATTATCTTCTAGAGGTGATTGGCTCTGCTGTTTCCTAATCAAAACAAGTAAATGCCTTTTTGTACATATGAAAACGAAACCAGGTCATAACTTATTTTAAGATGTGCGCCGCAAATCATTTTTCGAGTAATATTACTTAAATTTTATTGTCAACTCCGTCCAATGGCAGTTGGCTGGTGACCAGTAGAATGGCTTCTATGTTATTGCAGAGAGGTGACCAGTAGAATGGCTTCTATGTTATTGCAGAGCACTCAACATATAAAGCGGCGAAATGTCAGAAGTCCAATGGTTAAAATCCAAGTAATGGCTAGTAAGGTACTCAAAGATGAAATATGCAACGTTTATCCATTTGAGTCTGTTTTCCACTAAGGTGTTGGCTGTGAGATTCACATCTTGCAAATGTACATAATAATCCTTAAATTAAGCTTAGTAGGAATTTACCCAAGTCAGTGTATTCAATGAAGAGTCAGTAGAAGAAGGCATTGTTATTTTTGAGGTTGCATGGAACAATATGGTGCATATAAATCATCATTTTATAACAAGTGTATTTGTTAGCTTTCTTGAAACAGACTAATGGCACCCTTAAGGAAAATTCTTAGCTGAGGTTCTAAAATCGCTTGAGCGATGTCACATGAACTGGCACAAAAGCGAGAGGCGTCATGGATTCCAAAGCAACAAATTTCACCATTCCTTGGGCTTATGCGGTCTTTTGTTTTCCCACCAATGCCGATTGAAAGAAGTACTTTTCTGGCGCGAAAAGACTAAGCGCACTCTGTCCTCCTCTCCAAATAAGTCTACCAAA
The DNA here is from genome assembly GCA_001693035.2 of Taenia asiatica. NCBI lineage: Eukaryota > Metazoa > Platyhelminthes > Cestoda > Cyclophyllidea > Taeniidae > Taenia > Taenia asiatica. Next base: position 14,644 of record LWMJ02000818.1, read on the forward strand.
AGTATGATGTGAGCATATTGGATATTTGGGGTCAGCCGTGGCACACACTGGGCCTAGCTATAACATACGGAACACAGCTTTACATTCAATGCAATTGTGTGACCCTTTTCGATGACTTTTTTAGCTTAGAATCCAACATGCAATCCGCGGTGCAATTAGGGCATTACATGTGATGCTGGTAGGGTTGCCGCCAACCGCGGATGTTGTTTAGGGCATGTTTATATAAATTTGACATAAAGTGCAAGAATGTAGGTCTTCTTCTTTGCTGAAAACGCCACAACTCAATGGGTTGCTGCTGGCCCCCTAGATGCCTATCATATCCCTAATCGCACGCCACATCACTCACATGGCCATTAAATTACTCATTACCCAACTTGTGTTACCTATGGATGCGCAGCAAATGCATTCAAAGATCCGTTGCGCGCATTTCATATTTCCATTTCTCGCCAATGAAAGAAGTGTTTAGGCGGAACATAGGCACCAGTTGGACTCTTCACTCATCCCCACTTTTGGAATTGCTGTAACGTTTATGACTGGTTCCTTTGGGGAGCTGTGTGCTCACTGAACTCGTCTTCCAAGCGTGTCATAACCACTAAAATACAAATTGCAGAGCAGCAAGTGATCTCGCATTCTAATACGAGGGTGCGCACTCCAGCGATCCCTGCGCGGCCGCCACATGGCAGGTTGAATTTAGGCAACTTCCATCACTCCAATAAACTGCTTCCGCCTTTGTTCGTTTGCACTGATCTCAATCAGTGTGTCTGTGACACGGTCCGGGACAACCGATCATCCATGCACTAGTAAATGGCATGTGCCACATATAAACGTTGCAATGGAGTAATTGTTCATTTCAGTTAACAAAAACCGCTACTTTCTACAATCGACTGGAAGTATTGCGAGAAGGGAAAGACGTAAAATAAGTTTTGTTGATGATGTTAGCTGCTTAGCAGCTAATATGTCTGCGCACAGACCGAGGTTTAGGGTTAAAGCAATACATTTTAAACTAGCGGAAACTTGCCTCCATGTAATGCCTTTACAAACAAAGCATAGTTTTACTCCCTTAACACTAGCTTTGCCTGTAAAGCTTGCATTCGCTGATCACATTTTGCAGCAGGATACAACTAATGTGGGGGAAGAAGTCGCTGTTGCCTGTGGGAACACCTTCCCACGTGATGAAGTGAAGTTACCATTGTGATGCCATAAACATCGTTAACAAACGGTTCAATAGCAGCCGACATGCACAATAGCAATAGTAAGCTATTGTGGACAAATGCAAATGCATTTCGGTAGAATGATTCAGACAAATTTTACAATGGTAAGCCATATTCTATCTGAAATGTGCTGTTACTCAATGTCTTGTTAGTAGCACCACTACCTCTGCCTGACGCGGGAAGAATTCGATGGTGTGGTGATAGCAACTTAGACGAGCGATAGAGTTTCTATCACTGGCAGATGCAATCGCCTGGCTACCACCACATAGTGCATGTCTAGGGCCATCTTTCGACTGTCAAAGTACTCGTGGATGCAGTCCGTGCACTGCTAATCGTGATTTCCTTTCCCATCCCTTACTTTCCTCTCCACAACCTCACGCATTTATTTGCAAAACCATGTTTCTATCCATCGTAATGTTGATATCCTCTACTTTGCTCCATGTTATTGCATCGATTTCTATCTCTTTACCCTCCGATTCATCAAGTATTCACGGCCGTTTTCAATGTGAGGTTCCAATCATTTACTCTACTATCCATTCTTCATGCCATCGAAGCACTATTAGACCGATCACCTGCTCACTTCCGTAATTTTGTGGGCTTTCGGAGAAAATTGACTTGTAAGCACAATTTTGCTGATAACGAAATTTTAGTCCACGTTAGAATCATTTCCTCTTCAATGGCTCCAAGACAACTGCCAACATTCATCAAACCAACTAATCCAGCAATGCGCCCTTGATGCAGGTCTTTCCACAATATGCGATTTCGGAGTGGTTGAGAGGTGACCCAACAGCTTAAACCTTTTTGGAAGTGACCTTCTGACTACCACCCAAAATCTTTAGCGCCTGCTTTTCCGATCTTGTCAGATTCGAATAGCGCCTTTCGTCTGCAAATTACCTCCTTCAAAGACGACTTGTCGCTGCTTATCCGTGCCCTTCCTAAGCAGTAAGTGCCTGACTGCAGTAGTTAAGTTGCGGGGTGAATGCATGTCTAGGGCCATTGGCCGCCTAGGGTGGGTGTGTAGAAATGCAAAGTGAAAAATATGTCTGGCATGCCTCTAACACAACCCATTTTACATCAAGTGATTCCGACTCCTCCTGGCCTGCGATCATGTACTTATCTCCACCTGCAAACTCATACAATTCGCGATCGAAGCTGCTTTGCCATCTCATTGCCGGTAAACGAGCTGTCACGACGGCTTAAGAGGCAAAAGCCAACCGTGTGTAGCACTGTCGCTGATTATTTGTCAGTAGCAGGTGATGCGCATGTTTGGTATCTTCTGCTCCACAAAACTGTTTTTATTTATGGTTTTCCCATTATACCAATTTTATGCTAAGATACGCTTAGCAACACTAAAACCGCGACCACTTCTATAATGGAAGAACGCATCTCATGGAAAGTGGAGGCTAGTTAACGGCGCGAATGCATTTGTTAGGTCGGTCAGTCAGTCAATCTGACAGCAGCAATGAACCTGTGCCCTTTTGTTTGGCGAGCGTGTTGGATGACTCAAATGGCTTAGTAAAGCTCAATTAGTTAAATGGAACAAAAGTTCTTGGTTTCAATGAAGGCTTTATTAAAGGCGAGTTCAGGTGGTTCTTTGCGTTCCCATGAGAGACAAGACTCATCTGTCGCCATTTAACATTGCGTCCTAAAATGCATTCGTTTTGCCGTTTTGTCGTCTTTCAGCTGCTTTGATTTCTGTGGTTAATACCACAGGCAGTAATGGATAGCAACTAGCTGGATGTCGGAGCCGTTGTCTGGTCAGCCAAGATCCCCGTGTTCGAGGTTCCAAGGTGCGGAGATGCGCAATAAAAGGTTTTGTTAAATTCACTCAATTTACTCTTTATTGTGGTAAGATGGACTTTGTTTACCTCTATACCATGAAGTCCTTTCTCTTGTTAATTTGTTATAAGTTTATTATTTTACGCTGAATTGCAGAGGTCCCTTTCTAAGTGCGGATGGCCCTCTCGCTGCGGTACCACAGCCATGAATGTGAGGTTAATGTTTGCTGCATCGTACAATTCTGGTGTGACGCACCACCAAAACAATAAACGTCATTTGAGGAAGTGCGCCACGATTTTTGGTGGTTCATCCTCGACGCAGCGGTTTCACCCCATTTTATGTGGGATTGAACTGCTGACAACCAACCCTACTTGTTGCTGTCCAACGCTTGCGATGTTTTGATAAGATTTGTAGGACAAATATAAATCGTAAAATAACAAGCGGATGCGATGGTGCATATTCTTTGAAATCTGTTTTGTGGTTCACTGAGTTTGCTACTACTCATTACATTTATGTAAAGGCACAAAGCCAGCATAAGCAAAGCCACAAACCAATCCTCTCCATCTACCACAGCTATGACTTTGTAGTCCATGATTCGAATTCGCCACTACCGACTGCTTCGAGTTGGGCAGGTATTTGCGCGGTCAGTGAGGTCCTGAGTAGTTGATTGCTAGCTAGATACAGAACTTAGAATGTGGGCTGCGACACCAAACAGCATTAGCAGAACCTCCGTGCCTTCCGAGTGGCCATCGATGATGTGTGTCAGTAGCGAGATGACGCGCAGGAGGATTGACTTCTAAAACATTCAAAATGTCAGTCTCAAGCAGCGTCTGCTTAAGTTTTTGGTTTTAAACAACATTGTTACTGCCTTTAGACACCTTATAAGCACCCTATTATTGCAAGTCCGTGTAGGTAGATGTGTTTCTTTCTGCGAGCGAGGCAGATCAACATTTGCAAACACATTACCTCTTGAGTGCCAAATGCTATCAGTGGAAAGTAAGGCAATGTCATTTTCTTGCTAATACTTTTGTTTTGTATTCAAATTGGTGGTTGTTGTCATCTAAGATGGACATTACTCCCTTGCGCCACATATACGTGACACGCGTCAGTTATTATGCAAGGACCATCGGCCATGATGGATCGTGTTATAGACACACTAATCATGGTATACGGAGGTAGGCACAGACGCGAGTACTTCTGAACTGCTGGCAGGTGCCTGAATCCAGCCTGTGGTGTGGTGGCCGTGGAGCGGTCGTACTTTGAGGCACAACCTCTCATTCAAATGCGGGACCACACGTTTCTCCACCAGTTGCAGTCTTACTTTAGTAAAGCAATTAGAAGACGGCACTGGTAGGCACTTAGCTCCTTTGTGCCTCAAAGGAAACAGTCATGAAATCTACGGAGGCTATGGAGAGTGACAGAATGGCCACGTGAGTGACGTGGCATGCGATTAAGGCAAACTGGTATGCTCGCAGACTTAAAGTGAAGGAGCCAAACTAGCCTCTAACTTCCGCCTAGATTAGTGGGACCCAAGCCACACAGTAGCCGCACGAAGGCCTTACCTAAGTGGAGAGTGCGAGACGCTATCGCAGTCGACCTTCCAACTCTCCATCAATATGACCATCCAACGATCCCATTCGGCCTCCACATTCGACACAAGCATGGATGCATTTGATAAGTTGGCTATCCTTTAAGGCGCCTGCGTAGCTCAGTACGATCAAAGTGCCAAGCCAATAGCAAGATTATAGTTAGGGTAAGCGGACCACTCCACTGAGGTATGCGAGGCATCTATGCTCCCAGCAGGATCCCAAGGATTATTGTTTTTCCTAGCGAAAAAAACATCTCCTAATGTATTGTTTGCATGTACTCTACCAACTTCGCATGCGATGCCCTGATTGTCCCACTTGAGTTCGCACGTCACAAATGTGTGACATGCGGGATTTTTTGCTTTATGGTGGCTAACCATGTTACTGCGTTGCCAATGAGAATTTTGGCACAGCTATAATATTTCTTTTGGTCCGCTGGTGTGTGCTGGGAAGGATTATGGCAATGGTAATGAGCACGTGCTGATGAACTGAATGTCACCCTGTGCCCATTCTACACAACCACAACCCTCATGTCAATTTCGCCTTCTTCGGTGCGCGCTATGAGCTTACCTGTCCTGCAATCAATACTTCTGAGCATGCCAACACTTAAGCTATTGGCAATGACAGTGGAACCGATGCTTCTTCTTCAACTTCAACGTCAATTTGGAATGCTGAAGTGTACTCGCAGAAGTTTCCTCAAACGTTTATGCAAGTGCTGGGATACGCAGTAGGAGCAAACCACAGTATTTCAGCAGCTGAAGGTATGGCCTCCTTCGGCCTAGTCCCACCCGCCTGCCTTCACCCATTCACTATTTCAACAGCGGCTTTAACAAATTTTGTCGTGTCACTGTAGCACTTGAGCTGGACATGCTAAGACTTACCATACCGAAGACGGAGAGGTTAAATACTTACCCGAACCGGTTACAGCAGTTTCCTATTCCTGCGATTTAACATCGCCTACAAGCATCCCACATCACTGCGGCCGTATCAATTTGCATAATCAACGGTAGCTGGGTAGACCGTTGATAAGAAGGCTAAATGTGGTGGCATGTTGGATGTTTGGAGTGCCTCGATTTCCTCAAAATAACCAACCGTTTCCTACAAGTGGTCCAACATACTCGGCTGCTAACAAGCAAACTGGATAGAGGTCTTGAAAGGGCTTTGTAAGGACTGGGTGATTCGCACTACTTCTTAGTTAAAGGGAGTACAGTGGTGGAAACGACTAAAGGCACTGCAAATGCACCCATCGTCGCAATAGACGTTTCCCCTATGCAGCAGGACACAGCTAGTGTGACAGGAGCGTTTGCCGTTGTCTGCGAAAACGACTTCTGACGGAATGAATTGAGGTTAACATTGTAATATCACAAATATTGTTGATGAATTGATGAATAGCAGCCGACATGCACACTGGCAATACTAAAAGATCGTGGCCTTAACTTGACTGCAGCCGACCTCGCAAATTGTTGATTTATGACGTCCGTGATTGACGCATAAAACAGTCACACGCAATGTGGATCAACCTGTTGGATAATGAGGCCATCTTGTCGTGATCAAAAAATCGTAGTTGTGGGTAAGAAACGTGACGATCCTAGCATGTTTAAAACGCATCATCTCCACTTTGGATGGGGTCAAGACTGTATAACCAGCCGCATTATTTGCAACCATCCACCGGTCTCGTCTTCAGGCCGTGCCAGCAGGACGGAACTACAATCTGCGAAGAAACAAGTAATTTCTCATTCGAATGCACAGTTGTGCCTCCAGGCTCTGCATCGGAGGCTGTAAACCGGTCACGTCTTCTTCGTTGATGCTGATCTCATTCACTGCCTCTGTGCCACTAGCCAGCAGGACCCATCGGTCTTGCCCAGCAGCTGTCTATTTTCAGCGTAAACAACCGCTAATTTAGAGAATTGATGGAAACTATAACAAGAAGGAAAAGAAATTGTTTTCTAGTTGAAACGAATATTGGATTCTCGAAGGCTAATGTGTTTGCAAATATGCATTTGCCTCCACCGCGAAAAGAAGCACAAATAACTAAAAGATGTTGACAATGCTAGGGTGCTTATAAAGTGTTCAATGTCGCCTGGGATACCGAACTTTATAATCCCAACTCAAAAACCCTACAGAGACTGATCTTATAATTATAGTAGTCGTGAAGCTTAATCCTGCACCGCTTACCACAATGAGGGTTAAATCCTTCATTCCCACTGCTCAAGGATGCAATAGTTGGTT
>LWMJ02000819.1:0-28683 GCA_001693035.2 Taenia asiatica
AGGATAAAAACCAAGAAGGCGGCAATTCGCATCAACAAGGAAGACTTCACCATGAGAATGTACCAAGGAGGACATTTTTGCCTTTACTCAAAGCAGGAAGACGTCAATCGAATGCACTACTAGTAACCGCAATAATTTGATACATAATGAGTACACACCCTATGAAGTTTACAACGTTTCACAAAAATGCTTCTAATCCGGCTGTGAGCAGCTATAACTTCATTGTGTATTCAAAATATACATAAAAAGTGGACCGAAGTGTATGATACCGTCTCAAACATGCTAGCTATTGTCCAACAATTAGCAGCTCATATAGGTCAACACGAGCGGAAATAGCAAAGGAACTTGAGCAGATGAGTAGTGAATTGCTCATACTTAGTGATCCATGTTGCAAAGTGTAGGGCAAAGAGGTTTTAGAAATTCCTCCACGGATTTACTGTCACTCACTGCAAAGTTACTACATGGAGCCTACTATATCAGACACCACGCCCTTAAAGATAATGCACGTTTTTCCTTTCTTCAGCTTTATAACGCATTGGATAATGACAAAATTGCGGACTTTATTTAGCAGAAAAATGACTTTTTTAGGATAAATAATTGTTGCTGCAAGAAATAAAGGAAATTCCGCCTATCAGCACGACATCAGATTGTGCACCCTCGTAAACGCGCACACGTAAATGTTGCAATCCTCGAAGCGCGCTGCCACATCGTCACTACCACGTGGTGTTCCCTAGCAGATTTATTGCACTAACAGTGGTAGGCGTGGACAAGACTTAGGGTTGAAGTGGGAAACGAGGCATGTCTTTAAACAAAGCGATGTTGGCAAGGGTCTACATGAAAATGGAAAGTAAGGCATTTATGGGACATTATAAGTCCTATACTTTTGTGAGAGATGAGCATCGAATTTGTCGAAAAGGAAAGCAAAAGCCCTTAATGAGGAATAAAGCTAACAACATCCCGCTTGCTAAAACACCAAAGACCATCCGGCTCTAAACCTAATTACAGGCTAGATCTAAGCAGCCTCAATAAAAGTGAAGTTAACTTTTCCATATAGAATGACAGCTACAAATTTGGAAAGCTATGAGAATTCCAAAGGAATCTTGTCAACTAGGTCGAAGCGCTAAAATAGCCACCAATGCTTATGACAACTTTAGCTGCGTAATCTAAATTCATACTGAACTGCACTAACATCTTTGGCAGAATAATGTGCAGTAATGATGTTACAGGTTACATCCTCGCAAAGCAGTACCAAAAGATTGGCGACGAAGTACCTTAGAAATATTCAGACAATTTTCCACACTGCGAAGGATTTTTATTTGGACACGTGCTTTGTGGAATAAGTGGCGGCAATTGCTTAGTGTGGTTCGCAGACTCAAGTTTTCGCAGCGCATTTATGCGGGAACACGTGGGAGGACTCAAATCGCGGTTGTATGCAATAGGAAAAATAAGTGATTAAGGTATCAACTCTCTAAGCATGGTATAAATAATGATGAAACAGGCAATTGATTGGCCTTGGGCAACAAGATTGCTATGTTGTAAGGCAAAGTCGGTCAAAACGTCTTTGCCACTACGTTAAAAATAGGCATGGAGAAGCAGTTGTCAGTTTTACAGGAGTTTTAATGCTGCTGAAGCAATGAAAGCAGTGATTACTTGGATGCATTCCGTGCATAAATCCTATTGGTTGCTGCCTCCAAACAGTACCTGAGTTGATTTGAAGTTATGGGCAAAATCCATGGTAATTTGCAGTGTAGTCGAGCAAACATCCCTCTTTAGTTCAAATAGCTAAGTGCTTCGCGTAGATTTAGTCAATACAATTACTGATAAGTGGATATTTTCACAAATTTATATTAGGCACATAAATTAGCTTCAGATTTAATGAGTTTGGCCAATAATCTTAAGTTTTATTCTAAAGAGTTCTGCTCTATATCTCGTTCTCCAATGTACGCGTTGATGATTTGAGCTTGTGAATTTTTGAGCGATCAGTCTTGCTACGCCTTTGATTGCACATATTAATGGAGTATTAGAAACCGATTGCCTCGTTTCCCGCTAATAATTGCCCATATCTCCTTCAACTTCCCGGTGGCGATGTGTCTCCCATTGCCGTTACCGGATTATGCATAGCAACTCTATTTTCATAGTTGACTCATTATCAGCAAGTGATTACCAAAAAGTATGTTGTTGCGTTCCTTTTTCCAACTTTTACATTATGTACTCTGAATTACACGATGGAGCATCGTTCTGCTTGACGCTTGGATACGGAAATCTGAACACTCTTTGATGGCACTATCCTTTTTCCAACTTTTACATTATGTACTCTGAATTATGCGATGGAGCATCGTTCTGCTTGATGCTTGGATACGGAAATCTGAACACTCTTTGATGGCACTCCTCTTAGTAATTTGTCGAAATAAAGGACAAATTCATTAGTGAGTGAAAGAATTATTTTATCCACCTCGGGAGAAATATCAGTGGTGCTGCTGTTTTCATGCACTCGCTGATGTTATTTTTTCGGTAGAAAGTAGACACTTATGATTTGCATACCGGTTACTCTTGCCCTGTTTAGAATGACCAATGCTCTGCATATTTTCCTACTGGAAAAGCTTTTAGGGCTCCAGAGTGCACCTCAGTTAAGGGGCGACACTTTCACTAATAGAAAGTAGACACTTATGATTTGCATACCGGTTACTCTTGCCCTGTTTAGAATGACCAATGCTCTGCATATTTTCCTACTGGAAAAGCTTTTAGGGCTCCAGAGTGCACCTCAGTTAAGGGGCGACACTTTCACTAAGAAGACTGACCTTTCGTTGGGAGTTAAGATGTTATCAGTGAGTTCATTTCAGCACACCCTATAGCTGACCACTTAAAAATTATCATAGACTTGTGAGACAGTAATAGAATTAGCGACTTTCAATTATACAGGATTTCAGGGACAAAAGTAGAAACTCATGGGAACTTTAAAGAGAATATTGGTCCAAAGTTCCTGCTATTTTCAAAAATAATCTTTTTCCAACATCGCACAAAATTGCTGCATGCTCCCATTGTTGTAAAATATTGGCTTAGTCTCATTAGCACATAATCACGTTAATGCCAGAAAGATGATTTCATGGGTAATGATATTCACTGGCTGAGGGAGTGAGGATAGGATAATTGGTGGGTAGAGGATAGAAAAGAGGCAGTGTCCCCACCTTCTTGTCGCAAATGGATCAACTATGCGAGTACTCTAAACTGAGACGATCTCATAACACGTGATTACTACATGGGTATCGCTCGAAACTAAAAAAGCCACCAAAGAAACGAAGGAAATAGAATGAAGAAGTACAGTTGAATGTGTGGATAGGCAGGCGTTTGAAAAGTCGAACAGATAAAAGATAAGTCGATACAAGCAAAACTAAAAAATAGAAACTATAGCTTGTACCTGCAAAACAGCTACCCTCGCCTTAGCTCTTTAATTTTGTCCTATGATCAGTTAACGCTCTATTCTATCCCCTAGAGATTCCCCTTTCTTGGCCGCCAGAGCATTTCCAATAAAGGCTGTTGAATAAGAATGGTTACCTGAATGCATGTAGCATGCAATGTTATGACAATAGATACGAGTTCTCCATAACTTCCTACGTGACCCACCACTGTCACTTCGTGAGTCTACAGCAGTGAATCTACGCCCCCGCTGCAGCTATCAATAGGACTTAGTGTGCTGTGCTGCAACTCATTCCCAAAAATAAATTGTCACTAGTAGTCACTGCATTCCTTTTAAAGCATCTCACATTCATTACTACGACCCAATCGGGCAACGGCAAGCAGCGCAGCTGTCTAATAGAAGGACGTGATGTCTAGCCTTTGATTACACGGCTGGTCAAATTGATTTCCCACCAACACTTTGGGACTGGTGAATTCACTCTTTGTAGTGCTTTACCTCCAGGGTCAAAATAATGCAGCCATTTTCGGTCGTGATTTAACGGACGTACCCCAGCACTAACCCAACACTGGTATGACAACTCGTTTGCTGGTTTTGCTGCACAAGTGCTACTTAGCAGTTTTTCAGTAGTGCCAGTAGTATGCTTAGAATTTAGCAAATCCTAGATTTTAGGAGGTGGCGATAAACAGGACAACGACTTCAGTCTCACGACGCCGGTTAAGGCTATTCTGAAACCTCTCGTAATACGTTATCAACCCACCGTTTTGTCCAAAGCAGTGAAGATGTCTCAGAACAATTTGCATTCTTGCATTGGGCATGGTCGCAGGAACAGGGAGGAGGTCAAAGAAATTCCGGTAAATGTAACTAATAAGAATGACATGAAGAGCATCTGAAACACTGCTAGCATCAACCACAGAGGTGCTGCCTGTTTAGAATGAATGGCATGGCCAGTCGTCTACAGCATNCCGGTTAAAACTATTCTAAAACCTCTTGTAATACGTTATCAGTCCACCGTTTTGTCCAAAGCAGTGAAGATGTCTCAGAACAATTTGCAGGAACAAGGAGGAGGTCAAAGAAATTCCGGTAAATGTAACTAATAAGAATGACATGAAGAGCATCTGAAACACTGCTAGCATCAACCACAGAGGTGCTGCCTGTTTAGAATGAATGGCATGGCCAGTCGTCTACAGCATAGCAGTAAAACTGTAATGCGTTACTCGATTAAAACTCAATGCATGCTTGCGAAAAAAACTGGACCCGCGATGCGTCACACTGTGATGTGTGCATGGCCTATAAAGCACAGTGGAGAACACAGTGGAATGTTCATGTTCGAGGAAAGCGATAAGGCATAACAGCTCATAAGTAGAGAGAGTTGAAAAATCAATGCCAGCCAAAACCTTTGCCACCACAGTGCCGGTAGCATTGACTGATGGATTTTGTATCTTGTATGTATGTCCCAGTCTCTTGCATTCGCATCAGTAGTGGAGCGAACCCAGCACTTCATCTGCGACAAACCTAATAAGAACATGGAAAAGTGGTGATACAATCTTGAACAAGTTGCAAATGGTTGTGGCTTAAGTCGCATGTTTCGAGTAAATATTTTCGAAGCATCACCTCTTTAGTAGGACTAATGTGTCCCTCTCAATTTCGCTTTCAAATTTATAGTAAATTTAAATCCGGAGCAGCTTCCTCTGAACTCACTGTAAAGTGTGAAGCACAGCTTGCCAGTGCATTGCAGGCGGAGGTTCAGCCAGCGTCAAGCACTGTGAAATTCAAAAGTCATTAATTTTGCGGCTATTTGTATAGCAGAAAGAGGTTTCCCTTCGATAATATCCACCACTAGTGGTAGCATGGGGAGTAGTCATTCTAGCCTCCAGTAGACTACTACAATTACTATTCAGCCACGTGGTGGCTAGAGGTGCAATACGACTTTTGTGGAAAGCTGGCCTGCCAACTGTTTCATCCACTACGTTAAAAGTGCTTAGGAACATTTAACCCACTCACATCGTGGATGGTTGCAAGGACTTGTTGTGCTTAAGAACGTTAAGCTAAACGGAATCGCAGAATTATTTGATGCCAGCATAAAAAAGAATAGGATATTGTGAGACAAGATTCACCAGGGGGTGGTGATAGAGAGTGACCACGAGGGAGCCAGAACTGAGTGATGGAGCACAAAATTTAACGAGTGGTTTGTTTTGCTGCCTAGAGAATGGAATGAATAAATTAATGGTTGATCATAGTTAGGCCTGTCTTCATCTCTAGGGATGAAAGAGATGAAAGAGGATGGAATAGCGATGTATAGGTTGTAAGCAATTGATTTAGTATGCATGCTTTGGGAGAATTCAAGGGGAAAGAATGAGGTTTTAGGATCGATGCACGAGGTCTTCATGATGCATTCATTTATATGTACCTATTTCTGATCGACTCAGAAGCAGCACAAATGCTGGTGAAGTGCAAGCAAGTGTTGGACTCCTATCACCCCTGTACTAATAAGTTCTATCCAATTTGGCTGCTATAGAACCCTCACCTCTCAGTTTTGTTTCTTCACCAAGGCAGAAATTCTATTGTGATTGGCATGTATAAAGAATATGCAGAAGACTCCACCAATACCAACCAGGCAACCTTAGTGCTTTTGTTTCGCAAATTTACAGAATTCGACACTACTGACATTTGGATCCGTACCACTGCAATAAATGCGTCAATTAGGTTTAAAGTGCCGATCCTGTATTTTATTCTTACACAGGAAAACCTAAATGACTGAATCCATCAAACGCTAATTGCCCCTTAACCGAGTCTCACTAGCTTTCCACCTGCATCTGCATTCATCTGGATCTAAAGGCGTACAGCGCTGCCACACCGCATCAGTTACGAGTCGTCGCGGACAGGTATAATGCCAACTATCTTTTATTAACGGCTCTTTGAATAGACCTGTGCCCGGTTTGCGGTAGGCATGGTACAGATATCGAGTCTGCATGCTGCAATCAACGGTGCCATTGCAGACCTTAGATAAGAGATCGAGGACACTTCAATACAGGAGCAGCGCTCTGAGCTGATCCTCTTGACAAATGCTCAATCATCCTCCACAAATTAGTATATAAGCAGAATGCATCGTGGAGTCTTCAAATCTACCCAGGATAATATCCCTCGGCTCGCGCATCCTTCACGCCAATTGGCTTTAGCGATTTGCGATTCCTCCTACAAGCATTCATAGTATGGAACGATCCTCCAATTACTGCGTAGCCATGCATTACTGCAGTTGGGAGAACAGGTCGCTTCTGTGTGCACCAATGAAATCATAGATAGCAGCATGTAAGAGTCAATAGAATCTGATTTTAGTGTGCTATTTACCAATTTTTTTAAAATTTTTGCTTCAATGAACGCAGCAGCAGAAAACTCGCACAGTCTAATCAGTCATATAGTTCCACCTCAATCGCTAGAGGCAACTGTTACGTAAGCTTGGGAACAGGATGACAGAGACCACGCGAATGCTGCAGATTTCTTTGTTGTTGACGTAGCATGCGAGTAATGTGAGGCAAATTCGCTAACTTGCTATTAGTTTCAGGTGCCTTCTTTTCATGTGTAATTGCAATCTTGTAAGGTCCATTGCTGGAGGACAAAATGAATCCAAATGGCTTTATGTCAACGACATTGAAATCCAGGCCAAGATTTGTCACATTCGAAGCATAAAGGCACTCACAAATTTTAGTGCCAGTTCGGGTGGCTGGTGGGTGATTTCGTGTTGTGAGCTACCTTGTGCCTGAAATGTTTCAAGAGTGTGCCATCACTGGTAACGGAAGTGAAATTTTGCGCAAAATTATGGCCCAGTGGGTAACAGGGGAAAAATAAAGGCAGCGAAATGTGAGAAATAAGTAAATGTTGCTGTTGTTTCCGTTAGAGTTTTTACTCATCTATGATGATTTACTTTTTACCTTTTGGATTTCGGTTATCCGTTTTTGTCATTTGCGATTGCAAACTTGCATTAAAATTCAGGTACGAGACAGCTGACAATGTAAAATCGCCAGACCTCTCCCAGAATTTGGCACTAGAAATATGACAGTTTCTCAATACTTGAGATTTGGTGATTCTCAGCCTGGCAATCCCAGTTTGGAAGTGGATTCTATCAATGTCGCGATTTGCCCGCTCTCTTATGCGAGCAAATTAGTACGCAGATCTGGCTGGACAAGCGTCCATGTAGCTGCTCTTCCTCAGCCCCCACCTAAGCCATTTCATAATGCTTTTGAAGCTGTGCGGAAAACTAAGGCCTAGCGATGATACACGCCCAATAAGATTTAATCCACTCCATGGTAGTTTTGTGTAGAAGCTCTTATTGCCCATCCATAGCACTTATGAACACGGATACATCTACAATGCTGATTTGTTAGCGATGGAGTAATAAATTTTTTGAAAAACAAAATGCGCATGACTTATGCGACTGAATAATTTATATGGTCGATCCTTCGGGACCGTACACAGATGATCTAAGAGGTACCTTGGCCTAGTGCATTTTCATTTCAGGTGAAACAGCAAATAGAAGCTCGGACTGTTAGTCAACTTGTAGACTTGAGCTCTAAAAGCTTTTACAAGCTTTTAATTTCAAGCCATATAATGTTAGGATAAAGATGGTATTGACGTTGTAGCTGCAGAATACAGTCTTATCGAGTGGATAAAGAGGTGGGTGAGGTGGGCAAGACCGTCCTTAAACTGAAAGCGTTTCATCCTGAACTACTTGCACTTTGAAGGGTGTCTGCAACACCACGGCCTCTAATGGCACTACTAATGGATGCAGATTTGTTTCCAGGCTGCCAGCTGCGATCAACTTCGATCTGTCTGGGTCGGAGTAGTACACCCGAGCGAAACTGCGAACAGTCATTAACTGGGTTGCAGGAGATAGCCCCACTTCTATTCTTCAGTGGGTAATGGATTCGGTCACAGACCCCAAGTACGCGAATTGTGTTTTAAGCAATATGTTGATGTATCTACGATTTTGTTGCCCTGACTTCGTGAAAACCTCCAAGGTGCTCAAGATACTTGGTTTGAGGGAAGGAATTTCGTTGGTGAAAGCGCTGACAAAGGGGGATAAAGAGGAGAGAAAGTAGTAACAGCAAGAAATTTTGCTCAAGTTCTTCATTCAAGTGGTGGTTGGATTGTTGAGCGACATCGGGCTGGTAGATCGTACAGTTAGCATTCTTCATTGCTAGCCAGCTGCGCTGGGTCATTCATATCGCTTCAATGTGCTAAAGGAGTTTCTTTTTGTAGCGCTTTACAGCAAACATAGACTGCAAATAAATTGTAATAACAGTTATTATATTGAATTGTCCAGCATTTTTGGGTTGAACAGAATCTTATGCTACTTGTAATACTGCCTGATAATGGGTGTGGAGGAAGTACACGGTCTTACCTACAAACTCGTGGGACTGCATCTTCATGCAGAGGAGCTGTGGTACGGAGGAAATTTTGTTATTAGACCTCCATGACAGAGGTGAAGTCCATATGGTTGTCACAGAACTGGCCAGAGTTGACTTCATTTACAGGTTCGTCGGATTGGATCACGGTCCATGCGTGCCCCCTTGGAGCGTTACTTCGGTACTTTCGTGTGTGCTGTGGCACCAGTAGATGTTGGAGCACTGAAGCTGTGACATCACCGAGAATGAATTGGTTTTATCGGTGCTATTTTCGGCAGTGGCCACTCATCGAAACTAAGAGGTGTCTTAAAGTCGTTGGCTTTGGCAAAAATGTAGAGTGGCACTTTTCCAGGTCCGGCAGTAGAGGCAGATTTCATGCACAGTGTACTAGATTTAATGGCGATGTATAAGCACTGTGGTTCCCCCTGCCGCCTTCTCATGGCGCTGCAGGAGAGCTGCAGAATACCTAATTTCTCATCTGCCGCTTACAGCCATTTTCCTTCGACCTACGAAATGGTTCCTTCGCTTGCCTTACCTGTATACATGGCTGCTCACCTGAACTGTCAGTCGACACCGTCCGTAGTGGCCATGCAACTGTGGGTAGTGAATGCATTCCTCCACGCCAACAGCAAAGCTATCGGTGGGCAAGACTCAAGAGCACTTCGACCCTGTTTTCCAAACGGCTGATATTTGTGGCGACTGTGAGACTGAATTTCATTGCTCTAGAGATAAAAGAGACTGATTTTACCTCCCTGCTTTCAACCAAGAATGAGAGGCCGCCACGATGGTGTTACACTCAGCCGCGAGACAATGAGGTTTTACTGGAGTCGCACAGCAACAGTTTTGCTACAGTGATGTGAGACAGTGGCAAAAGGAGTTGACTTTAACTGTTAAATGCGCAATGTGTCAATGGGGAAGGGAAGTAAAAAAATTGAGAAGATGGGACTG
Organism: Taenia asiatica; assembly: GCA_001693035.2. Lineage (NCBI taxonomy): Eukaryota > Metazoa > Platyhelminthes > Cestoda > Cyclophyllidea > Taeniidae > Taenia > Taenia asiatica. The sequence goes on from LWMJ02000819.1 coordinate 9,763, forward strand.
GACTAGTAATTTTAATAATTTTGTATTCTTTCCAATATCTGGTTTAATTTCTTAATTAATTGACAAAACATTACTGAAACTTTCGTTTAGTGTGCCATTTTCCCCTGACTTGTTACTTTTAGCAGGGAGGTGAGTAGTTAGATTGTGTAGACGGTTAGTCAGAGGCAGTGGCTTTACAGGATGGTATGAGATTTCCTCGCCTGCAATGCACTTACGGGATAGGCATGATGCTGCCAGATCTTTTCCGCACGCATTATTCAGCCAAGATGGCAAGGCACAAAGTCAAGTGAAGTCAATGTTTTTGTTGTACAACGGACACCACTGGATTACGTCACGTGAGAGGTTACAAGCAACAGGAATCACTGCTCAATTCCACATGTGCAACAGAGTAGCGCAAGAAATCTCATCCACTGCAATGCCTAGAGCTATCATTTATCTGTTTCTCCAAATCATCCCCGCATCTGTATTGTTTTCCACTAACTACTCCTTCGCTTCTCATTAAACGTCAAAAAGCCAAAGCATTAGAAATAGGTAGCAGAATTCAAAGTTATGAGCAAGTCATGCTAGTGCTCATATTTCCCATTTCCTCTTACTAATTCAATCCATCCTGGGTGCCACCTATCAGGTCCTCACTTAAATTGCGCTCTCGAGAATGGAGGTAAGCACGCCGATTTATTGTAAGTAAGAGTTTAACATTTCAGCCCACCTTTTACCTACCACATTGCCAGTGTCCATGTTTGTCCTTTAGGACGATCTGCACCCTTGGGTACTATGGAAAGTTGTGAAATTTTAACCTGCTTCTCCAGACGTTATTGTAAGTACACTATAGATCGCAAACATACACTCACCTTAGAAGTGGAGAAAGAACAATTTCAATTCATTATAGGTTCATATGAATGCTAAGACAATCATGTGGTATGGTGCAACGATTGAAGTGCCTGCAGCACACAACCGGAATGGAGACCCAGTCGGCAGCCGACGCCAGCTAGCTTGTAAGTTTTTCGTTAAAACTAAGTAAACGCAATTTATCAACTTATACGAGTTTGATTTCAAACGTGATTGCATAAGTGAATGTGAAGACTATGCTTTATATTCAGCGGAAGGTAGGTTGGTTGCATATTCACAGTTGAAAGCTAAGNCTTGTAATTTTTTCGTTAAAACTAAGTAAACGCAATTTGTCAACTTATGCGAGTTTAATTTCAAGCGTGATTGCATAAGTGAATGTGAAGACTATGCTTTATATTCAGCGGAGGGTAGATTGGTTGCATATACACAGTTGAAAGCTAAGGGTGTAAAACAATAAATAAAAACGTAAAATGAACTATTTTGCAGGTCTTTTTGATCAGCCTTTCCTAGCGACATGAGCGCAGCCACCTCCCTCTCTTACCGCTGATGTTGTATCCTCTCTATTGCCATCATAAGATAGCGCATGCGAGCATGATTTGTGTGCGCGGAAGCGGTCAGCTTGCAGTCATCAACCATAAGCTTCCAATTCATCAAACGGCAGCAATGCAGTCTGTGCTTTTTTTTCCTCCAGAATGTGGATAAATGAACAGGTTAGGATGTCGTTGTAAGCAGGCTATAAATTTGTGCAGTAAGAGGCCTTTGAAGAGACCAAATCGGCTGGCAGTCAGACATGCAGACAAATGTAACAAGACCAGAGCACAGAGGCATGCAGATGGAGGAGATTAAAAGGTGAACATCGAAGCAAAAGGAAGACTATTCAGAGCAGATATGTTGCCAGATATTAGCGACAGCTTTTTAGCTAGTTCGAGTCTTGATAGATAGGAATGAATGATGACAGGAAGTACGACGACTGGCTTGACGATTGCAGAGTTGTTAAATTTGCACTAAAAATTGAGTAATTTTACAATCGACAGGACGTGTCACGAGTCAGCGAAAGGATTGAAGCATTCACACCTCGCTGATACAAATCAACTGATGTAACGTCACTAGATTAGGGCGGTATGAGTCGCTTGCCTTAGAATGCAAAGTGAGGCAGAGGAAATAGTCTCCTATTCCTGAAATCTTGTTCACTCTATAGTAAAGGATTTGAAGCCATTGGAATGAGATGGCTTATGCGCCTGACCACAGATGCTACTTTCATCCACTTGCAATGCCACTTCAACCTCGCAATGCAAGGAGAGGTCACCATGTGATTACACAATGATCGGAAGAGCCCTGACGTGGTAAGCGCCCACTCGCGAATTCTAGAGCCTACCCAATTCGCCCTTCACTCTCTCCTCCTCCCTGTACAAGACCCTCCTGCCAACATGCCAGCATTTGCTTCCCACCTTCTCACTTTACTGCCCTCTAAATCTTTTCTTTTCCTTCTTTGTGCTCCAATCACTCGCTTCTAACCAAAATCTCCCCCTTCACTCTTTTCCTGCGCCTCCACTACCACTTCCCGTTCACTGCTTATGCCATTTTAGTTGACTCTCCCTCCCTTACCTGCCCCTTCACTACTGGAAGTGCTTGATTAATCAGACTTCATTTTTAAGCAAGACTTTTAATTTTGCGAAGGATTTGGTGCTCATTTATAGTTATTCTCATAAATAAGTATCAATCCATTTCTCTTAACCACTTGCATGCTTGTTTTTATTGCGAAATACTTCCAGTGATCATTAAGTTGTTTCAGCAGTTTGTGATTGTCTTGTTCTTTTAGTAATGATGGGTTTTGATGAGGCCTAATTTTATTAAGGGACCCCCCCATCACCAAACACTTACTACTCATACATTGTATTTTCATAAATGAGCATGTTTTATCCGTAGATGCACATTTGTCCATTTTTTTCTGCATATCTCTGTGGTACAGAATGTGCAGTTGGGTAGGTAAGTGGCTGCGAAGAGGAAGCTTATGTGCGGAAAAAGGGCTCCAATGTCATCTCGACAAAGAATTTATCGCACAACCATCTGATCTGTTGTGTTAGATCAGAATATTGCACGTTTTTGTTGATTACGATGCTGACAAGACGCGACAGTATCATTGGACAGTGAAGAGTAGTTGGAAGGAGTAATATGGGCAGCAGAGTTATATATGAATGGCCAGAGCCATGGGAAACATGCGCGGAATCCTTACAATGCCTGGCTGTGATCCATTTCACTTTATGTGCAGGTGTGGTCTTGGAAAATTTTGTCACTCTAAAAGAAGGGAATCATTAAATAGGCTGCATCAGTCAACCAAATAAACCACTTGCAGAAGTTGCCTCAATCGTAGAACACGAAATTCTGGGAGGCAGCGTCAATGTCGACAGAAACAGGGCCTACTTTGGCGATGACGATTTTCAATCGCACCTCTCTTCTCCTGAACTTTGACAAACTTTGCCAAATTGGTAGTTGCCTTTAAGAAATGAAATTTTCATATTCCATCCTATCGCAGTATAACAGAGCACAACGGTATCTTAAGAAGTAGAACAAATAGAGATGGATGTTCCCTCAGGAAACAGCTGGTACCTTCCTGGTGGCGGAAAACTACACTTTCAATGAAGAAAATACATTAATTATCCATCTAGCTGTTTTTCTGGATTAACTCAGCAAAGTGTGTTAAGAACTTGGAGATGGAAAGCGAGAAGTTCGGACCATACCTTTTCATGTTGTCGAGACAGCATTTGCCGCAAGGGTAACTCGAAAACTCCGTATCAAGTGTGGAAGAAACAAACAAATCTGTCGCACAAATGTCCGCTCTGGCATCATTTCGAAGAAGGCATTTGCACAGAAGTTTGTAGCATTCCAACAGTAATGTATTCCCTAAAAGTGAATCTGTAAATACGCTTGTATGTGCAACGATTGACTGAAGGATCAAATCCAGCATTTCTAGCGTGTTGTCACATTGCGTCTATTTACTTTGACAGATCGACCACGAAGAGGCCCTTAGGAAGAAATTTTGGAGTGGCATAGTCATTGGAATGTCCCAATGCATCAATTGCATTTCAATCATCGCTATCACTTTCACCTGAATCTAACTTGTTTTACAGTGACCCCGTGTGAGGCCCTTCTCAAAGCTTTCTGGCAATGGGAAGTACACTACAAGACATCGTCACCTGCGCATCTATAAAACAGGAGTATTTTTTTTGGAACCATCCCATTTCTGATGTAGCAAGATGATTGGCAAATGAGCAACATACTGTTACTGTGAGTTTCGCGACAAAGGAAGAAATTGTTCCATGAAGATTAAGAAATCAATCAAGGGAATGCAATTGAGGTGTAATGTTGTCACAATTTTTGGTGCGATTGCGTTATCAGAAACATATTGCACACAATATTTTCAAGAATTTATCACTCCTACAAATCAAACACGTGCACCTATGTAAACACGGCTGGATTTTGGAAATGCTACGTTCAAATCAAACTATTTGAGGTCTACGCATGTGACCTTTACTTAGAAGGTGGTTAAGACGCGGTTGTTCACTTTATCACAGTTGTCCTTGTTTAATGCCGAGGCGACAACCAGCTGAGTAAGCCCACTATTTGAATCAACGGATGCCGCGTTCAAGATAATTTTTGTGCAGAATCCACTACTCACAGACAGTCTCTCCTCAGCACTTGCAAGTACAAGGCATCAGAGTGCATAGTGGTGGGGAAAGCTGTGAGTCAGTCTAATTTCCCTCAAAGTCGACCGTCACATTTGTTGGACACAATTGCAAATCTCCTAAGGTTTGAAACCCGAGACGATTATGAGGAACACTTAGCAGTCCATGGAGAGAGGCCAGAGAACGTTTGCCCGAAAGCCTTTGTGCATACTACTGCCCTAATATTCGCTCACAACTTTAACCATTGCATCACAGATAGGGCTTCATGGTGTCAACACCACCATGCTGGCTTAACATGGCAGTGCTCGTTGGAATTACTTCCACCTCAGAAAAGCCCTAAATAAGTCAGAAACTTACCAACAAACAGACGCCACAACTGCGCATCACGAGCCACACACGCAGGCCACTTGATTGCCAACAGACAATAGAGTTACCGAGATCCATCAAGAAGCCTGAGAAGACAGAGAGATGCATGACCTAACCTTTAAGATATGCATATGACTAGAGGCAGGGTCTATCAGCTAGTTCTCGTGCCAGTGGTGGCTGCAACAGTAGCATTAACCGGCAAACTGATTGGTTGGCTAACCTACCAGGAGGCCAATATGTGAATGACCGAGCAAGCGGGTGCGCAAGTGCATGCACGGAAGGCTGACCCACCTACATTTCGCACACGAACACATGCACATGCTCACACGTCCGCCTCATATTTCTAAGACAGCGTACCTTACATAAATACATACACTAGGGGACTGATAATAACAAATAACGGGGCAACCTGAAGCACACAAGACTGGATTGAACCCTTCTAGCCCCGTCTGAACCAGTCCATCGACATCAGTACTATTGAGCACAATATGTCAGCTGCAGCATCAACAAGTGGAAGCGTCAGTAGGACAATCCACTTTGTGAATGCGGTTGGCAGCTGTAGTTCAGCATGCCAATGCGTTACTGTTGGGATCCTATATGCATTTGATGGGATCACGCATGTCAAAAATGGCAGAATTAACAACTTGTGACCCTTTCCAAAGTTCACTCGTGCCATATTATAATACCAAAAGTTGATTTGGACTACTATTTGCCTAACGTAATCTTGCCCATGTAAATGGCTCTCAGGTCCTTGCTAGATTATAGGCCAAAAGCTAATTGAAGGGGTTAGGATTTTGTTCAGATGCCAGACTAGTCACAAAATTTCCTCTGTTTTTCCTTCCCACCTGTAACTCAATTCAGTTTCAAGACAAGTATGGAGCTGCTTTTTATGCATACTTAAACTTGCCGCCTGTGAGAATATCGCTGCACTGTATCAGGATTATTGGTGCTCCAGGTCTTGTCAGAAGTTCAATGACATTCATTACTAGATCGTAGCTAACGCCCCAAACAAATGTGCGCATAATGATCTAATCTGCCGTCTATAACTGCCGTCAAGCATTACAAATCATTTTTTGTATCGCCTGCCTATATATCATATGTTTACCGCAAGCAGTGGTCTCGAAATCGCCAAATTGAACGCACCTTGAACCGCTTCCTGCAGATGAGTCTAACTACTGACATGATATTAGTGCTCATTGCAACGCATGTGTGAAAATGCACCAAAGTGATTCAAACGTGCCAAAGAATCCTTGAAACGAAACCCATTGCAGTGCTTCCCTTTCAATGGCCACATAACTCTGGTTCAGAAGGAGCCTTCATGGGTTGCCAAGTGAGTCAGTGTCTCTGATGGTGGGACAAAGCGGACTCATTACAGAATAGAAAGGAAATGCTCGGCTGTCTTAATGCTGCCAGCACATTCAGTGTGCGACAGTTATTTACCACTTGTTATCATTTGTTAGGAATGGTGCGCAGAGGATATCAACACGTTGCTCTTTACAGGTTAGCATTGCCAATCCAGGCCATTTACTTTGATGCAGTTTGACGATGTCTACACTTGTGCTGTTGGAAGAGAGCTCTTAGTGGTGGTAGTATTGACGATGCCATATGGGTATGCATAAATGCACTTGAATTGATATTGTGTGAATTAGTGCCGTGGAAATCGCGCTTGCAACGCATAGACGACAAAATTCAAGGCTTGAATTTGGGTTGAAAATTGGATGATGCGGTGAGAGAGGGTGGAGCGGGACGCGATGGGAAACACGAATGTGGTCCAAAGAGGAGATTGCTGCCGATAGTGGCATGCAGATGGCGGTGGAGTGTAGGGCAGAATTAGGTAAAAGCGGGTAGCCGTACGCAGAGATGAATGAATAAAGGAAGCTGGTAAAGAGAGGTAAGAAGAGCTGCGAAGGAGGTTGCAGTAGTACAGTGCTTGGTTGGCTTGGGAAGGTGAAAAATGAAAAGAAATGGGAATGTTAACACCAGCGACGATGCCACAGCGAAAGCTCAGGTCAGTCCGTCAAGCTTTTCTAGACGTCAGCCGTTTCATCTGTTAAACAAAGTTGAAAATCGGTAACACATTAAAACAAGGTTTGAAAAAAACTAACAGAAATAGAGTCTAAAGGCGTTGTTGCATAATCAAGTGTAGAACAAAAAGAACTAGTGGTGGTTCTTAACAACAGAATGGCGCAAAGTAAGGCGGGTAAAAAATTCTTCAAAAAAGGTAAAAAATAAGACAGGTGGATCTAACGGATAGTCTAAATGTAGATATAGATATAGAAAATATATCGGACAAAAATATACGGCCACTGAGAAACATGCGGTAATGAGGAGCCGTAACAGAATGCAAAGGATGGAATGGCGAACACCGTAGGCAAAGGCAGAAAAGTTAACAACAGTAATAAAAACAGCAGCATAAAGAAATAGAAGGAGAGGAGTGAGGAGTGCGGATTGAGGGAGGGTGGCGCGTTGGCAACAGCACTGAGCAATATCTATCAGTGATGTTGTGCCGCGCCACACTCGCTGCCTCACTTCACAAACGCTGTGTAATGGTCTTGTCTGCAGCTGTGGAAGATGGCTCTGCGCGCACTGTGCGCGACCGCAGCAGTTATAACAGTAGCATCACTAGGAGGTGTAGAAAGATGAATGGAGGAGGGATTGTTGGTGCTCCACGGTTGTAACAACGTGGCAGTGGAGGAAGATGCCGCGAGTTTAAGAGGCACTCAGAGAAGTGGACGCGTGTTGAGGGACCTAGAATGCATGGGTAAGATAGTAAGTTGGAAAGTGGGGGAGAGGGAGGTAGAGAGTGCAAAGTGGTGGATTGAATGAATGAAGGGTGGGGATAGGGAGGCATAAAGAAGGCAGAAGGAAAAGGAGAGGAGTGCACTGAGCAGTGTCCATCAGTGATGTCGGCAGCGCCACACTCGCTCACATATTGCATACCCTTTCGCCTCCAATATGAACTTCCTTGCATTCTGCCATTGCTTATATACTTTTTTTCCACCAACCATAGTCGGCGAATCCTCAATTTGCTATCACGAAATCTGTCTTTTCATTGGTTGACCTCAATGTCTGTTCCCTTATTTCACACCCTCTTGTTACTCGTCCTACTTTACATTGGTATTTGTGCCTGTTTTTATTGATTATTTTGGGTCATTTAGACTGCCACTTCTATTATCGCGGACTTTTGTAGCAGGATCTGCCTGAACCCTCCTAACCTAAGCATTGGAATGATAGACTTTGCTCCTAACGGTAGATAGGCATTAACGATACGGTCTATTCACACCACGACGTCAGTGTTTGCACCTCTGGTGAACAGTAATCACTTGTAGTCCTGTTTCCTTCTTTTACCTTGTTCTTGCTTTTCCAAATTAGGCGTTACATTCCTTTGCTGATCCCTCCAATTTGGCAAGGTGTATGCGAATGCGACTCGCTCTGTAGGCACTGTGATACTGCATCAAGTGACCCAATAGTCCACGGAGGATTTGGTGATCGTTCCGTCGTCTGCACGATGCATATATAAACCAAGATATCCGCTACTGCTTGTGGCAAAGGACGAAACTCTATTTCATGTTGTGACAACGAGGAACTAAAGAGTCCTCTCGGATGACCATGCCCCCTCATCAAACTTGCAGTAAATTTTTAGTCAGGATTTTGTCTGCATCTGTGCTAGTTTGGGTTGTGTTCGATGCAAGCAAGCACACATCAAAGCCTTCTTTGGTCACCTAAGATATCGTTTTCGCATTCAAATCATCTTTACAGACATTAAAGCATCCTACGGACCATCAAATGTCCATTAAAATGGATTAGTTCCCTCTAATCCTCCACGTTTAGCTGCGGTAGCAACTAGATCTGATGATAGAAAAGATGAAGGTAACCGCAGCAGGTAGCCAACAGTGACTAAATCCTTGAATTTGTCAGCGAATTTAGCTACCTCTAGCTAGTAAATCGACCTTACAGGCACCGTCAAAATTCGTTGAAATGAGCAATAAGACAAGCGAAAACTCAAGTGGAACCGGTGCGTTTGTGGTGCTGCCTTCGTCTGATGCAATCAACTATCGGCGAGTTGCCACCTCTTTGAATTTCAGCCTCATTTCCCTCTAATTTCAAACCGGAGGATGAAAGAGTAAAGGTTTACGCCTTTAGAAATGGTCTTTATTGTCAGCCTAAAAAAGCTTCCTTAGCATTATTGGAGAGTTTCGCGTTGAAAATCGTATGCGGGCGGACCCGTGAGATGCCCATGGTCCCATTTTCCCAAACAAGCCAAACAGGTTCTGTCTTCTTGGTAAATTCTTGGCCGTAAAGTATAATTCTACTTTCATAGTATACTTTAATTCTAGTCCTATTCATAGTCGCTCTCCGATTTAGAGCATGCCTTCCAGTACATAATGCAGTATGATCAAGTGGAGTGTGTTTATGTTTTAGAGGATCCTACATTTATCCCTATCTGATGGCACATGGTTTGCCCCAAAAAATTGTGATTCTTCCTTCCATAAGCCCATTTCCGTAATTTTCTTGCAAGCCTCCTGGTAAACCCTCCCTTCGATTAATTACCGAGCCTTAAATCAATTTTTTTTTGAAATAGAAGAAGAGCAAGTCACACATGTCAAAGTCTTCAGCATTGGGGTGGATCTAGCACTAATTGTGCAGCACCAAGCAAATACACATTGCAAAATTCGCCTTGTTCATTGTAAAGCCTGCGCCTTTCTTTGTGACGTCAATTTGACCCTTTTGGAACCACATTTACATCATCGCTGCAGTTAGCCTTCTATTCCTTCTCTACGTGTACAGTAAAGATGCTTCAAATCCCGCATGATTATAATGCCACCGAGGATAGTACAGATCCTTCACCGACTCATTCACATATTCGCATAGATCCAACTACACTACAAGCATTAACTGCCACACGATTTGACACCACCTGGTTCGTATCTTCCATTTTTACTTTTCTTGCCCGTTTGGACATGTACAGGATACTATAACGTGTTTCGTCTTTTTAGCAATGGCAAAATATATAGCCAAAGGCTAGTTAAAAACGGCAGCTAAACGACCACGAACAGAATGGATAGGCACCCCTGCTCCCAATTGTCATGCCTCCAACACGTGACATGCATGAACCCTCTCGCCGAATTACGTACAGCCACTAGGTGTTACTACGTCGGAACAGGGGTTAGAATAGCAACGGTTAAAGCTTCGGAATTCGCTAATGATAAAATTTATTTTAGCGGAAAATTAGTGGCTCCAAGGGCACCAATCGATGCGAGAAAGAAGGTAGAGGCACAATTCGAGTAGGAAGATGAGGTGCATTTTACGAAGCGACAGTCAAAATCATCAATACAGCACTCTCTTTTTAAAGTGTGCATTCTCGCAATTTTCACAGCTTAATAGTTACTTTGTGCTAAACTTTAATAACGAGTTGTAGCTGAGTATAACTAACTCCTGTAGACATACCACCTGACTAACTTCACAATCGCATGCAATTCTACCACATTTGCAAATTCGGCCTTCTACCGAACACTTTGGAATGAGAGGTGGCCTAAGTGGAGTCAGGCACGAACGGACTGACGAGAAAGTGTTTTAACCTATGCATGATTGTGAATTCTCTTCGGTTGTTTCGCTACCCTTATGGAGGATTTCGCCGAATACCAGGATCACGAGGCCACAATGTTCCACATCACACCCGACCAAATGTAAAGGATCCCATGATTATGCCCCATGCTCATCACCACTAGACCAAAGGAATAAAGCCGCCAAGGTGGAAAAGAGAAGTTTGAAGTTACAGAAGGAGGTTTATGCTGCTATTAACCCGATCGAACGGGTCGCACAATGGAGAGCTTTAAGGTCACGGGCTTCGTGTACTGCAAGAAGGAGGCTATAAAAAGGCGAAGCGACACTAGACTCGAAGACTGAGTGACATGGAGAAATACTGACACCCCGAAGTTAACAGTGGCCATGTGCAGTCCAGACGAGTGCTTGAGTGGTAGAGAAAAGCAACCGATAATGCTAAGTTGCCTAGTGAAGTGTGTCTCTCAGTAACATTGGAAAGAACCACGTTGCCTCATTGAATTCAGAAATACTGGGCATAGTTCTTGTCACCAGTTGTAAAGGATAGCACCACTACCGGAACTAAACGACTGGAATTTCTGAGATCGCTCCTGAAAGCAATAACGAGCATGAGCTCCTCTAAAATGCAAACCACAAATTTTGAGTCCGGTATGCAGGTAACTTGGGTACTAGCAATTACAATTCTGCGGTGCAGCGCAAATGGTATTGTTGATTTGTTCTTTCTTTCTTTTTCGCTAGTACTGCTCCAATGAACGCATTTAGCCACCTGTTCGTACTCAGCCACATCTCAATGCTGCCAAACATGTTAGAGGTTGAAGTCAAACGCGTGGGCAATTAGCACGGAGGGAAGAAAACCAGAAGTTAGTAAGCATTTTAACCACATTATCATGGCTGCCTGCCACGGTGACTTATCCATTGCCATGACTTTGATAGTTCACACACCACACGCGCCAAAACATTCTCCGAGTTTCGACAGCGAGCAGGAGCTAGACTAAGCTTCTGGAGTTGGCAGTCATCAACCACGTTTATGATTGGAGCACAATTACTGAAGTGGAATGAGTGAGACCCCCTGCCCACCTGAAGTGCCGTAAAAGATTTGTGCCGTTTAGAGAAGCATGGAATGGGTCTTTCAAAATTACAACTCTAAACAAAACAATACACTGCATTTCACGACATCCAGCTGCACCTGCTTTAGAGACAGCCTCTCTCCTCACTCCGTTTAAGTACTTCGAACCGAAGGCATGCACCACAACGAAACCACGTAGGCATGATGGCAGTCCCATTGATGGAGACTGATGTTATGTTGTGATTGATAAGGGCAGACATTTAGACATAATTCTGGTTATTCAATAAAGACAAATCAGGCCAATTCGCCCACCCAAGGCTATGCAAGAAAATTCGTATCCAATAATTGCCGTAGAATGTGATGAAGTTGGCGAGGCAAATGGAATTGGCTTATGCTATTCATTGTTTGTCAGGTCTTACCCACTACAGAGAGCGTCAGAGAGTTAAAAAGAGGATTTCGGTACGCGAGGTCATTTCAGCAGTGATAAGTCTTACTAGATTAAGTGGAGCAGGTCCGCAGGCTCCCACAACCTCGTAGCAGTGTGTAAGCTCTTACCTCACTTTCTGGAGGCATTTGGAGCAAAGACCGGAGGCTCTGGTGGTAAATGCCTACAATGATGTGCAAGGAAGCAGAGTATTGGTGCCTTGACAGCATCACATAGATGACAAGGAAACCAACCACTTATAAAACGCAAGTCGTGCCGCATTCTGGACTTGCAACCAAATGGCCATTACATCGTAGTAATATCGTCACGCTATCAGTTCACACTAGTGGTTCAGTCGACCGTTGAACAGACAAGCGCCTCTGAAGGATCCCCTGAAGGCTGGTTCGCGGTCAACGACTACATTAGTTCAGTGACGACTCTCCTCATCAACGGCTACAAGTGTGGAGATAGAATATAGTTGGTTTCCTTGTCATCAATGTGATGCAAAATAGGAGACTGCGATTCATAAAACTTTGTCCTGCACTCACTTGTCTCCATATGATGCCGTCAACACCACCCTGAACGCAAGCATCCAATTTCGTCACCAACGACACTGCTTTTTTCTAAAGTACTACCTTACTCATTAAAGTAGTGTGTGCATACAATGCTCAGCAATAGAATACAGTGCAAAGGAATGTGATGATACGATGGAAACTGACTGTGCGAAATGACACAAATGGGTGAGCAAGTGTAGTATGGGCGCATATAGAGTAGCAGGGAGAAGTAGAGCGAAAAGCGGGCAAGTAAAGTGAGCCAGCGACTTCGAGCGTTCCACTGCCGCCACCTTTGTGTGTACAAATTCAGACCGACGTAGCACAACCTCAGTGGTGGGCAGATCCACGAGTATCTACGCAGCGTCGTCACTGACGATTACCAATCCTTTACCATTTACATTCCAACTCCCAACTTTTGTTGCTAACTGCTCATTCAATCACTTCTCTCTTCTTTTACTCCTTCCAAGCTACTTGCCATTGCTTGTTAATTTCTGGTTTTATTAACGTTTGTTGATAGGTCGAAGCAAGCGCTTTTTTTCTTAAATGCAATCATGCACCTTGATGTGCCTAAACTATCATACTAAGCACAGGATTCGGCTGCTCATTAAAGGCCAAGATGCGTTCAGGAATCGCGGAAACCGAAGAAAACTACATCATTCTAAAATGTGCATTGAATTTATGAAGCTACATTGTTAATCAACCTTCATTAAGCAGTAAATATTTATTGCTGCACATTCCAATTCGGCAGTAATGAAGCAGCTTTAGCCAATGGAACATCACAAGGTAGCTGAACATTTATTTACCTTGCCTAAATCGACTGAGACAGTTGCTTTCATGAGTTATTAGCCATAGCTTGTCACTTCTCGATCGGATCCCATTTGTATCACAGACGGGATTGAGACTCGTGATCACTGCTGCCTTCTCCATTTTGTCACGTCGTTCCGGCGTCAGCACTGCTTGCATCCTTGTCAGTGAGCTGCATGAAGAGTTGTTAGACAGGTAGGAAGAGCTTGTAGCATAAGTCTGAGTAGCAGAGATTAGAGCAACGCTACCTTGAAGAGCGACCCATGAAAGAGGCACACAAACATCAAAAAGGCGCATTTGCTGTTCCACAAATTCGCCAACCTCCTTAAAATTTGTCAGCCCCAATTCTTTCCCTTTGCCTCATGGGTCAAGTCAGCATTGAGGGAAGCATAGGATTGAGGGCAGGAAACCAATAATTGGCCAGAAGCTTGTAAATGCCATTACACTTTAGGATTGGAGCTTGCCTAATTTAGAGAGCCTGTGCGTTTGCGCATTTGAGGTAAGTTTTGCTTGAATCCGGAAAAAAACCTCTGTAGCACATAAAACAGAATCATTTGATTTACTCAAATGATCTAGAAAGACTAAGAGTGGATGAGATCTTGGGTAGCATCCCTGATGCAAATTATGATATGTTCAAACAGACCATAAGCGCCTTTATTTGTCGTTAACCTTTGTTATGTTTCTCGTTAATTTTCACTTTATTTTTGCTGCTGCTGAAGGTCTCGCCTCCTAATCACACTTCAATCATTAGAACCTTCGTGCTTACGTTTTCAAATAGGATGCACGTATGCTAAGGTAAAAATAAGTTTGTTGAGATTCCAGTTATTCTGCTAATATTAAGAAAGAAATTTATTGGCTTATGTCTTGCAACCCATTTTAGCTTTCCTTGGTTGGGCATACGATCGCAAGCTCACATTGCCGACGGTGACGCTATGAGCGCTGCAGAATGATGTCCTCATCATGTCACCCTATACTTCCAAACAAATTGCCTCATGTCCCCAAGACATGTTCTTCTTTGAAGAAGAGCTGGAAAGTGGTTCACAACTTCAGCATAGGGTTAGCTGTGCTTAAATTTTTGTTAACACCGTCAACAGCACCATGAATGCAGCATCCACTTAAATCACTGATGTCACTACCCCTTCGTTTAGCATTACTCCGTTCAGGAGAGTAATATGTGCATGATTTAAACAGCAATTGAGTGCGGTGCAAAGAGATGTGGTATGTTGGGATAAGAACTGAGTATATGAGGTGACACAAATATGCGGAGAGCAGCGCAGAAGAGCAAAGAGTATCATGGAAGAAGAAAAGTGGGGTGAAGATGCCTGAGGTGTAGCAAAATGTACCAGCGAATTCAAGCATCCCACTTCCGTTACCATCTTGTGTACTAAACTAGACCAAGGCAGAATGATCTCAATGGAGTGCCCAGATCCAAGGGCATCTGCGCAATTTTGTAGCTGGCGTTCATTCCTTCCATGCCATTCACTACTTAACTCTCAACTTCTCTAGCCATCCCAGCAATTCTTAGAGCACAGCTTCTTTAATCCTCGTCTAGTGTAACAGGAAGCACAGTTTGACCTCAGACAATGAAGCACCGCTCTCCACAACCGCGAATGTGTACCTTGAGATGGTCACACTACTTGAATCGATGAAAGGATTTCGATTTTGCTGTACACCACAATTCCGAGGTGATCCTATGAAACAACCCGAAGTGCACTGAACGAAAGTCCTTGTGCTTACGCATTGGTGCCTTTTTCCATCTAATTGATAGTAATCTCTAGCAGATCAACGCTTTCCCATTCGCTGTCTCTGCCTTTACCTATTTAGCTCTACTGCGTGGTGCGTATCGCGATTCTCTTCACTGAAGCTGATTCTACAACCTTTATTCTGCTCCTTTGCTGCTCTGCATGACACTCACTGACAAGACTGGAACCGGTTATGCTGCCAAAGTGGCCTGGCACAATGGAAGATAAATTTATGCTCAAGCATCCCAATTCAACCTTCAACAAATATGGGAGCACAGGGGTGTGGCAGAGCATAAACAAGTAGCTGAATGCTTGTGTTAAAGTAGTACTAGCTAAGAAAAGAAAAAGAAATCATCCACACAGTTTGCACTGACGAGTCTTCCGCAAGTACTATAATCACAGCAGAAGTGTTACTTGCGAATGCGCCTATATCATGAAATTCGTCCTGCACCAGTGGTTCATAGCCTTCTCTATGATGCCGTCATTTTAACCTAATCATGGTCAAAGGCTAATTTGTCCTATTCTGATCGAGTCCATCTGTTAATTCATTTGCCCCTTCTGTTCAATATTTTACAATTCCATACTTTGCTTATGCGTGGTGTCTCGTCGGATTGCACCACATTCCGCTTTTGCATATACGCTTACGACCATGGATTTTACTCCTAAACCTTACTTGAATGATTATCAGCTTATGGGAATTAGGCTTCAGAAATGCAGTGGATAGAAGGAGGCATTCGCGCACGAATTTCTAGCTATTTGGTGAGGGCAAATCAGACCAGTTTTCCATTCATGGCTATCCAAGCAAAGTGGCACACAATGATTGGCAAATAATGTCGTCAAGTTGGCGGGGCGGACACAATAGGCCAATGCTACGGCTTTTTTATCGGGCTTTATTTGCTTTAATGGGAGACAGGGTGTTAAGGAAGTAGAATTTGGAATGCGAGACCAATTCCACCGCAGCGAATTCACTGGCTTAGGTTGAGTTAAGTCGTGAGGCAAGATTTGAAGGCCGTTGTGGGATCCGCACAACAGTGAATGAGCGATTAAGTGTGCGGAGAGCTAGGCCGAAAGGAAGTGTAACGTTGTCATAATTTTAGACGCGATTGCATCATTAAAAACATTTTTGCATGCAATATTTTATTGAATAAATTACGCCAGCAAACAAAGCACACGCATGCACGTAAATATGAGTAGACTTGGGAAATGTCACGTACACGTGGAGGCGGTTGAATTTAGGCAATGGTGGTGACAAATCTGTATGGAATCGACGAAACGATTTGAGGTCTACACACGTGACCTTTACTTAGAATGCGGTCAAGTCTCGGACGCCCACCCCATTACTGTGTTCTATGCTTGACGCTGCGACAACGAATAGCTAGCTGCGCCTACGCTTCAAATCGTCAGATGCTGTGTCCAGGACAATTTCAAGCAGGTTTCACCACTCACTCTGAGTCTTTCTCCAACGTTTGCAGGCACAAGGCATCAGAGCGCATGGTGGCAGAGAAAGTTATAAGTTTGTCGGATTTCCCTAGAAGCCGGCTGTCACATCTGTTAAGCGAAGTAGCAAATAGCATAAGGCCTAAAATGCAAAGCAGGAATGAGAAATGTTTAGGTGTCTATTAAATGCATCAAAACATTTATTGAATAAGACCAACAGGAATTAAGAGAGGTTCATAAAGAATAGACTGAAGCAAAATAAGAAGTTCATTACACAATAATTAAAAACAATCAGCACATAGGACAGATGGTTGCAAAATGTAAAAATTGCAGAAAAAACAAAGATTGATTGAATAGGATTCCTGAATGCAGATAAAGTAAGCCACGCATGCCAAAAATATGACAACGGATATAAATGTGTATTAATACCGACTTGTAGCAAAGTGCAGAGGATGGATTAGGGAAAAGTGCGCAAAGGTAGGAGAATTACCATTATCAGCAGCAACAACAAGGGGAGGAGGCCAACGAGGTGGAGAATAGGGTGTTGGCGCCTCTCAATTGCAGCAACGTGGCAGTGGAGGGAACGATGGTGAGATTGAGCAACGCGTAGAGAAGTGGAGATAAAGTGAGACAAAGAGAGCGAGCGGTTAAGCCAGTGAAGGGAAGGATGGGGAGAAGTAAGCAGGAATTACAAAGTAGGGGGTTGAATAAAGTGAGGTGTGGTGCTAAGGAGGCATGAAGAAGGCAGAAGGAGAAGAGAGAGGAGTGCGGCGTGATCGAGCATGGCGCGTTGGCAACAGCACTGAGCAATGTCTGTCAGTGATGTTGGGAAGCTCCACACTCGCTCACTCACTTCACAAATGCGGTGTAGCGGTCTTAGCACGTGCAGTGTGCAGACGAAGCAGCATCATTAAGAGGCGTGGAAGTAAATTGGGGAGAGAATTTTGGCGCCTCTCTATTGCAGCACTGTGTCAGCGGATGGAGCTTTCGCGAGGTTGGGAGACACCTAGAGAAGTGGATGTAGAATGAGACCGAGAGCGGGTGGGTATGTGAGTGAGTGGGAAGGTGGAAGAGAGGGTGGTAGAGAATGCAAAAGGCGGGTTAAATGAATGCAAGATGGGGATGGGGAGGTATAAAGAAGGCAGAAAGAAAAGGGAGAGCAGTGCAACGTGAGAGAGCGTGGCGCGTTGGCAACACCACTGAGCAATGTCTGTCAGTGATGTCGGGCAGCGCCACACTCTCCCACGCATTGTATCCTCTTTCATCACGAATGTGACCCATTTTGAGCTCTGCCTCTGTTTATATTCTTTTTTCCACCAATCCTATTCGATACCCCTACATTTTGCTATCTCCGAACCTGTCTTCTCATTGGTTGACCCCAATGTATGTTCTCTTAATCCACCCCTTCTCTTGTTACTCATCCTATTTTACATTGGTATTGGTGCTTGTTTTTGTTGATAATTTTGACTTTTTCAGATTGCTGTTTCAATTATTAGAGGTTTTGCAGCAGGTTCTGCCTGAATTCTCCTAACTTAAGTGTTGAAATGATAGAATTTCCTTCTTTACGGTAGTTTGGCGTGAAAAATACGCTCTCTGCACACCATGAAGTCAGTGTTTGCACCTCTGGTAACCATCTATCCCTTATAGTCCTGTTTCCTCAGTTGGTTTTGCTCCTGCTTTAATTCAACCAGGCATCACGCTCTTTTGCTGATCCCTCTAGTATGGCAATGTGTATGCAAATGCGTTTTGCTCAGTAGAAAATGTGACACTGCACCGACTGACCCAATGGTCTATGGTGGATTCGTCTATCGATCTGTCGTCTGCACAATACAACTTTACGCCAAGATACACGCCACTGCTTATGGTAAAGGCTAAAACTATAATTCAAGTTGTGATACTGAGGAACTGCAGGGTCCTCTCTGATGATCATGCTCTCGCATCAAGCATGCATGAAATTTTTAGCCTGGGCTTATGTAGGCATCTGCGCTGCTAAAGATTGTGTCCAATGTGAGCAAACACACTTATCAGAGTTTTTATTGGCCACTTAAGATTTCGTTTTACATTTAGTCCGTCTTTCGAGACATTACACCATCCTTTGGAGGATCGGATGCCCGTTTAAATGGTTTACCTCCTTCCATCGCTTTACTTTTAGCTGCAGTAGCAACCAGATCCGGTAAGAGGAATGACGAAGGTAACCACTGCAGGTAGACAGCAGTGGCTAGAGCTTTGAAATTGTCAGCGGAATGAGCCACCTCTACTTGGCAAAGCCTCCTTGCAAGAACTGTCAAAATTCATTGGCACGAACAATGCAACAAACGGACGATTTCTGATTTAAGTATTTATAGATGGCAATGATACAGGCATTGAAAAGGTCTTGTTTTTAACAAACTCACCAGTCTATGGATGTTCCTGTACTAACTCAACATTCTATAATGAG